>JAOVVB010220577.1:0-10560 GCA_028570985.1 Heterobranchus longifilis
TTGTTTCTGAAATGTATAAACGCACATAAATAAAAACAACGTTAGTGCACAGGACCACCAAGCAGCATCTCTTTGTTGTTGGTCCTTTTTGTAGATCGTTTTGTCGTAATGTTTCCAGAAAAGTGAAAAATGAGAGAAAAATGTCTCCAGAAAAAAGTTGGAATTGTCTAAGAAAAAGGTCATAATGTTTCAAGAAAAAAAGGCTGAATTTTTCCAGAAAAAATGTTGTAATGTTTTGAGAAAAAAAGACGTAATGTTTTGAGAAAAAATGCTCTGCACTTTAATCGGCCTTGTGATCTGAGTGTGTCATTAATCGGTCTATCCCCAATTCTCCCTGAACTAACGTGTCTACATAGGAGGTGTTTCAGCTGCGTTTTTCAGTCGTCCGTCTCAACCGCGTCTGACAGAACAGATACACTTCTATCTTAATCAGTACAGTTGTCTACACCGGCCATGTTAACAGCTCATATTTCATTTGTTCTGTATGTGCATAAATGTCACGTTTTATGCTCGTAACTACAGTGATTGTGTGTTGGGCTCTGAGTGACCTACTGCTCCTGAATGCATCCTGTGTAGACAGAAGGAGCACTGAAACTGCTGTTGCTGCTCTGCTAACATGCTGCTACATAGGTTGCAGGGATGGGGATCGAGAAACGTTTCTAAATTGTCCAATCCATCAGAATCGTAAGCCTCCGAGCTTATCAATTCCTTTTATCAATGCCGGCATGTTTTTCTGACAGTTACGCATTGCAAAACAATGACTTCAAACTCATGCATCTACGCTGCTGGAAACTAGAAACAAGGAGTCGTCGTGGCAGAGAGGAAGAAACGCTGCAAAGCGTGGCTTCATTTCATGAAGAAAGATGACGGTTAGAAACGGCAGCAATATTCAGTTTTTTTTTTTAATGCAACTTGGTCTTAAATTCTGGGAATGCCATGTATCTGACACTATACACACAAGTGCCACTGCTTCCCAACCAAGCAGCACGTCTTTTCCAAGAAGAATTTGAATATGTGGTTTACAGTTGTCAGGGCATAAAATCAATGATCTGTCTAACAATGGCATAAGGACTTTGGAGAATTTAGCCATAACGTCAAAAAAAAAAACACTTGAATGCATTGTAAAGACTACAGCATAAGGCGAAGTCACGCCCCCCCATGGGACTTTACTTCGGAAAAAAATATAAATGGTGGTGAATAGAGAGAGACAAATTATTTTTTGATCCTGTTTGAGCTGTGACATGTCTGTCAATTTAAAAGATACTTTTGCAAGTATAGAAAGTCACAGTTTGTTGTAAAACTGTTGAAGGATAAGACTGTGAAAAAACGTAATTAGAAAGACTACACATCCAGGAGTCGCCTAGTGACGTCTCTCTGAAACTCCGATGGTCTCAGTGTTTCTTACCGGGATGTAAAGTTACTTACATGAGCAGCGGGTCTTCCTCGTTCTTTCTCTTCCCGGCTAATAAAAAGACCAGGAGTCTCTGGATAAAAACACATCAGGTAAGATAACGTTAGGTGTGTGCTACGTTAGCTAGCTAGCTAGCGGTTAGCAAGTAGCAGGTAGCAAACCATAGCAAGCAAGGTGACGGTCTCACACAAAATCAAACGGTACGGTGACAAACCTACGACAAACTTTCTTTACTTGCAAAATTATCTTTTAAATTGACAGACATCATGTGTGTAATTTATGGCACAACTCAAACAGGGTCTCTCCATTCACCACCGTGTGGGTCCACCGGATGGGCGTGACTTCGCCTCTCTACTGGCTGCCGAAGTGCGCACACACTGTGCACCTGAGTGACAGGAAATAACTAATAAGAAGTCTTTGCATCAGTAATGTACATCACATGACCTGACTGAACCTGGCAGCCCATTGTTGGACCCCTAAACAGGCACACGCTAGCTTTGTGCCTTGGCAGGTTTTGTGCTTGTTTTCACCCCGTCTCTGGTTCCCTCCTTTCTTCTCTTTCTCTCTCAGTGAAACTCTGAAAGCATGATAAGGTCACTGCTGTATGAATGCCTTCGGGTGAGAGTAACTAGATTTCTGGTTTGGCGCACTATTCATAGATCAGATCAGAGAGAGAGAGAGAGGTTGTATTTGAGAAGACATTCTCTAACCGTAGTTTATATTTTGATCTCTATCTGAGTCATCCAGAGACTGAATGTTTCCTGTTGCTTGTATGAAGGGTTGGCAGTGACATAGAGACATAACAAGAGGCATAATATTTATACAGGTATGATACAGATTATTCCGTCCTAGCTCTTATGTTTCATTTTTGAAATACCAAGCTAAATTAAAAAAAAAAAAATCAATTTAGTCATACAACTCGGCTACGGGGTCAAAATATTTTTTCGGCTGGTTCACTAAGTTCACTTGTTTTTAGATCAAGTTGGTGTGCCAGCTCACCAAAGCCCCATCACGTGGATTATAACATGCCTTTGCTTGGCTTAAGCTGAAACAGAGGAAGACCATGACCTGTGGGCTTTTTGTGCTAAAGTGCCCAGTGGGGGGAACAATGAACGCTGGCACCCTGGACCCTAGTCTGGCCTGTACTAATTGAGGGCCCTGATATTGTCTTGTCGATGAAAGCCCTCTCTGTCCCACTTACTTCTCTTCATCTACTGTATCCCCCCCGGGCCTCTGATATCGCCGGGCATAACGTCATTCCCTTCCAGCCATTGTCACCATTCATTACAGGGGATTAAAGTGTCAGTTGAAGGTGAAGTATAAGCTAGCCGGCGTTATTCACTGAGGGGCGTTTGAAGGTGTTGTGCCTCGTAAGCTAAAAGTTTGTGCCCCCGTCGACACCCCTCCAACTGTAGAGGATGAGACTTTGCCTTTTGGGGGGACCGGCGGGGATCATCTGAGGGAAAGGTCAAAATCTGTGCTTCTCATTAATCTGTGATGTTAGAGTTGTTCCCATACTGATACCAGTATCGGAAATGCCTCTGATTCTGCCTAAGATTCTTGTATTGCTATTGGCGAGTACGCAAGTCTATTTACTGATCCGATACCACCTAATTCATGGCCTGTCTACATGTATCTGGATATTTTTGTAAACGGATATTTTTCTCTCCGTTTTGGCCTATCATCCACATCTAAACAGAGTTTTACGTCACTAAAATAGAGATTTTTAAAAAACACCTTCTAAAATGAATATTTTTCAAAACTCTGGTTACTGTGTGTCGTTGACGATTACATCATCTCCTCAATTCGTGCATGCCCGTTGTTGCTTTGTATAATGAGCATGCGCCAGAAACAACAACAAGCCGGCTCCCATGGCCGGCACGGCTACATGCTAACGGCTAATGCTAAGCGGTATTCTAAGCAGAAACTTCATATTATTATTATTTCAGTTTCTCCACAGCACCTTGGACCGTGTATCAGAAAGATAAAGAAATAATTAGCTTCTATTGTTTTACTTTTGTTTGATTTGTTAGTACCACCGAAGCTAAAGCTAAATCAGCTCACTGTACGCTCACATTCTTCTTCTCTGGTGTTTGATGTGTCGTTGACGTAGCCTTTATCGCCCCCTACTGGCCTGGCGAGCGTTTGTGTTCTAATGTGGATGGAGATATTTATTGACACGGATGTCGTGTGGATGGAGGAGAAAAATATCCATAAAAAAAATATCCAAATACATGTAGACAGGGCCTTAGTCCAGAAAAAAAATCAACCTAAAAGTAGTTTTTTTATGTTCTTTTTCCGTTATGACTGACTGTCAAACTGGATTAACCTGAGTCAGGCCATACAACAATGATGGCAATCATATCACATCCAATATTATAACGCATTGGTATCAGATCGGTACTTGGTATCAGCTGATGCGCAAGTTCTGGTATCAGAATCGGTATCGGGAAGGAATAAATAGTATCGGAACATTCCTCGTTAGATGTGATTGGTACTTGGTAGCCACGGTAACAAGGATTAGTGCTGAATAAATGAGTAGTGGCTCTCAGCGGTGATCTTCTTTCAAATATGGTGACAACTTTGAGCATCAATTCAACCAACTCAATGATTGCCCACTTAAAAAAATCTATTTACATACGTAATTGTCCAGTGTGCGGTAGATAAGTGGAGGAGCACACATCCATTGCTTTTATTTGCTCTCCTCACTCTGGAATTTGTATCAGTCTGCTGCAAATGTCAAGGGTTTGGGCCAATGATTCCCTCCCATGCAAAGAGGAAGCTTTGTGACAAAAAGAGAAGTGTTGTACCCCTCTTTCATGGTCGGATTTACTGTCCAAGTGTTGATCTGCATTGACACGTTATTGAAGTGCTGTGCAAAGCTGAAACTCAACACTTGAGTGAGGCCTAGCGTGGTTCAAAGAACCAGCAAAAAGGACAAAGAGACGGGACTGGCCAACAGACTGATCTAACAATCTGCTCTACAACTTGGCTAACGCACAAATGAGATCTGCATGCACATTCTTTCCACACGAAGCCCACGTCTTCAGTGGAAGCTGTTATTTACTTATGCATTCAGGAGCAACAAGGAAATTCATTTTTTGGCTCATGCTGAATGCTGATAGGATGCACATATGTATTTGCACTTTTGCCAGCATTTCTTGCTGCTTGGTAAATCATAGGCCTGTGGAGGCAGGTAGAACATGTGCATCCATGGTGAACGTGAGGATCTGATGCGCCATAAAACGAAATAGGTGAGCGAGGGAGTAATAGCCTAAGCTTCTGTATTTACTTTACATCGCCAAGGAGGATCAAATCTATGAAGCTCACAGGAAAGGTTTCCTTGTAATTCAACGTTTCAGGTTTCCAAAGCTTTTGAACTTCTTATAGAAGCTAACCGAAATTGTGTCAAACAACTGTTTTTAACACGCTGTAAGTAGAGGAGACTTGAGTTTGTGGCACAGAAAAGGTTGTAATCTGAGAATCTCAGAAAATCATGAAAAAGGGGGAAATTAGAGGAGGTTTAAATTACAGACAGCAACCCAGAAATGATAACTCACTTCACTTTTAATCTTGACGGCATTAAGTCAAGTCTGTTTATTTACACAGCACAGGTTGAAAACAACCCACGGTTGATCAAAGTGCGTTATAGAGTAAAAAGAAAAAAGTACAGAAATTGACAAATGACACATATGACAAAAGTACAGATGAAGCCACCTCGAATTTCCCATGCCTCCTTGACAGGACCTTGCCTGGTCAGTGGCTGGAATTAATTTAATTTAAATTTAATTAAATTGTGAAGGAAGCGCCATATCATAGTAACACCCTGCAAATGAATGAATGAATGTTTACAGTGGAATCTAGACAAAACCTGCCAGAAAACAGGAGGAGGGGGAGGGGAGACTCCCAGCAGCTGGAGGTGAGCTGGGAACAGACTGGGAGGGGAAATTGTAGCCTGAGAAAACAAGTAGGCTTTTAGCCTGGATTAAAAAGATTTGATGGTGGGGGCTGAAAAGCACGGTCACCTTTCTGCCTCAAACGGCCGTCTGGGACGGAAAGGAGCTTATCAGATGACCTCAGTATTCTGGGAGGACAGTGGGGATGTAAAAGGTCACTGAGATATGCTGGGGCTAGCCCGTTCAAAGCTTTAAAAACCAAAAGTACAATCTTGTAGTCAAATTTCACTGGTAACCAGTGCAGTGACGTTAGGATCTGAGTAATATGGCACAACTTCTTAGATTTCGTTAGCAGACGTGCAGCCACATTTTGCACCAGCTGTAGGCGTGACAGTCTGACTGACTCCGAGATGCAGTGCCAGAATGATTGTCTCAAAATCTCTAAAAGAAAACATGTGCCTGACAACAGCATTCATTTACTTGTTTTAACTGTAAACTTGGCATCATTGTAAATGAGGGCCTGCCCTCAATGAGATATAAATAAAGGTTGATTGATTTGTTTATCAAATTTAAGATCGGGGTCAAATGAAATGCCAAGATTCTTAGCGTAGGGTTTGGCATAACCTGAGTGGTCTTAATGAAGACCATCAAGATCATACAGCTGCCTTAACATACTGTAGCTCAGTTCTCTAAAATCCAATATGGACAATGTTCAGCACCTTGTCACTGTGCTGCACTGAGAATAAATACCATAGAAATGTCCTCATCTCTCAACCATCGCAAAATGTAGCTTTGACATCACTGATGTATAAATGTTAACGCTCTATCTGATAACTATATCGCAAATATACATGAAATTCTTCCAGCCAAAACATGGCTTTTTTTTGCTATTTTTACTTAACCATTAGTGCAGGGCTTCCCAAACTTTTTCAGCTCTAGACCCAATTTGGTGTCTCCCCGGGACCCAAACTTACAAAAATACATCATGAATTGCCATAAAATTGACATTTACTGATTAAGAACAAACCATGAATTACAAATGCATGTGAAATTTATTTATTTAATTATAAAAGTAGCAATAATCACATTTGGAAAGAGGATATTATCATTCAAAAATTAAAAAATCCCCACTCTCACTTGAGAATAAAATGTTGTCCATTGTACTCTGCCAGTTGGTGACCCAATAAAAAACGGGTCCGCGACCCATTTTGGGTCCCGACCCTAACTTGCGGAAAGACTGCATCAGTGTTACTGATGATTGTGATATTCATTCATTCAAGGTCTTCGTCAGATGCTGACAAAACACGACACAAGATAAAAAATCCAGCATGCAAACTTCTCTCTTATTTTGGAGGACAGCATTTGGAATTGAGCAATCAATGTCGGGGCACATGCCTCGACATGAGCTCATAATTTGTAGCTAATGATCCAGACTTCTTTCCTAGACGTTTGATCTTTGAGTCCTTGTCTTAAGTCATTCAGGGTGATGAAAACCAACCTGTTCCAGCCAAACCCCCGAAGTGTCAGCGTTATGACGGAGTTGTTGAAATATTGTTACTGTGCAACACTCTTTATTGATGCGATTGTCATTGTGTAGGAACTGTAAACCTTGAATTTTTCCGTGTGGAAACATTGCATCAAGGTTGTTAGATGGTCAGTCAATAAATTGTCCTGTGTGACTGGCAGGAGAATCTTAAGAATGCTGATAACCTGGGAAGTTTGTCAGTGGACAGTCTGCACGCCAAAGAGGTGGGCCTCTATTTTATTAGATATGAGCATGTCTTGGAATGTGACCATAATGTACCTTTTGACTCACCGAGCCAACAAGCTACAGCAAGTCGTAGAATCCTTTGATTTTCCCAGTTTTTGTCGAAAATACTCATTCATGGTTTCTTCGTCGCGTTTTAAGCAGTTTGATCGCTTTCAAGACGGGGCCACTTCTCGATAAGCTGTCTGATTATTACTGTAGAGGATAAGCATCTCGAACCACCATTTCATTTTGTCCACATCGCTATCGGCACGCGTCCCCACCAAAGGGTTTTCCCATGGCTGCAAGGAAACTGCTGTCAGAAAGCAGGTGCATTCGCTGATAGTACTGTATGAAGTTAATGCAGACTCAACACTTTCTACAGCTGCTGCACAATAAAAGCCCTCAAGCCAACAGGGCTGCATGTCGGCACTGTCTGATTCAATTCAAAGTCAAGAATTGATTAAATTCAGTTTAATTCAGTTCGATCAGATAATTACCATTGTTGTGTAAAGCGCTTCTCAGGGATTTACATTATTGTATATTCAACAAGTGAGCCTTGAATATAAAAGTGTATTGAGTCCACATTATAGGCTAAATTATACACACATCTCCCAGTTATTTTTCCTGTATTTTCCTGTAAAGTGCAGCTAATGCGCATAGACTATTCAGGTCACAGTTTACAGGACTGCCATTACTCATGGCAGCTAATAATAATAATAATAATAATAATAATAATAATAATAATAATAATAATAATAATAATAATAATAATAATTATTATTATTATTATTATTATTATTATAATAATAGAGTAGATAATAGGGTTATTATAGACAGTTATTTTTAAACTTAAAACAAAACAAAACATTGTATGCATGTCGTAACTCGATTTCCACAGAGACATTTTACACATCATTCTGCCCTACCTTGAAACACTTACAACAAGTAATCACCACCTACACAGAACATTTAGCACAGATGTACACATACTTACTTAGAAAAGCCGCAAATGCAAAGATCAGTCCCAGGAAGAATCGATATTGGATCATTCAATTAATCCGAAAATTGGAAAACTTTTTTTTATTGAGCCCTAAAAGCAAATAGAGTTAATTATGGTTTTTACAGTGAAACAGAAGCATCTCGTAATGTGCCAGCGTGGTGTAAACTCATTTTCCAGTCGGGGTGTTGTGCTCGGGGGCATGTATTCTGACAAAACATCAGTGAGTCAGAGCACAACTTTACAGTCACCTGGGGAAACCTGGCTTCTGTTTCTTTGATTTTAATTTGAGGTTAAAAAGTTGATCTGAATCATCATTCTTTAATGTGTCTTTGTTGTTAACACTTATTATCATTTGTGGGAAGAAATGTCTATCCGATGTCAGACATTGTCTGGGTTCCCAAATCTGCCTAGGGATCAACTTCCCCTTTTCTATTTTTAATTTTTACCTTTTATCTGTACATTATATTGCCTTTACTAAAACCTCAGTCTGTATAAACAGAATCAAGCTGGCATTTTCCTCCCACCACTTGTTGGTACGTTCTTGGTGGTTTTTCTGTTTGAGTGAAATGAATTACAAAGCTGCTGTGAAAATGGGTCAAGTGGGAAGATTAGAGAGCTCATGCACACAATGTGTGAACCCTGTGGTTTAGATCTACGTTGTTTAGTGGTTTATTTTATAGCTGCACTTTCTGGTTAGTGTGTCCAGTGTTTTTTCCCCCTTTCCATCACATTTCTCCCATCACTTATTACAATGCAGACAAACCAAAGCTGTCTTTGTTTCACCTCTAAAGCTTGTTGTTTTAGCTGATGAAATCTGGCATGCCCTTACGAGTTCACGCACTGATGTCAGATGATCGAGACTTTCAGGTATTGCGTATACGCAGTCAGAAAATAACCTGTGTTTTATCTCACAGAATGCAGTCACCACTTAAAACTGAATAATGGAAGCAGTGTATTACTTAAGGCGTAAGCTTTAGACAAAAGTATTTAAGGGATAAAATGTGGATAAGCCAAGATGTGGCTATTCATTTCACTTTTAGCTTTAGAAAATACCAGATCATTTTGTATCAAACTAGTGGGTCAGAAATCTACTTGCCCAAAGTCGATTTCTACTTGCCCCTGTACAAATTGTTTTATTTATTAGCGGTTATCAAATAATAACAAAGACTAAAGCTAATTGTCAACTCTCAACAGAGATGAGAAGAAAGCAAGATGGCTCACTCCTTAGCTTCTTAAAACTGTGTTTAATTCATTTTTTCTAGATTTACTAGCCTGACGTGGCATTTTACTTGCCCCAGGCAATTGTGCAATCCTTATTGTTGAGCCCTGAGTATGATTTATGGAAAAAGTACAGAGAACTGTATTTATAATATGTTGAACCTCATTTCAATGAGAACTAAAGTCTTCTATCTATCTGTCCAGATAGGTAATTTCATATCTTGATAATGATATATCACCATGTAGCATGTTTGTTTTTCGTAATTCAAATATATATGCCTCTATGGTATCGGAAAAAATATAGACAATATATAAATATATACATTTTATACTGTTTTGATAATATATATCATCATATGGCCCAGCCCTAATGAGAACAGAGGTCAAACCCTCCAAGTTAAAGCCATGTGAAGAACTTGTTGGCTGTTTATTAAATCTCCCATCAATGTAGTTCAAACCTTGTCATGGAAATAAGTAAGGCAATTGGTGCATGACCCTCAGACCTCTTAGATTTGTTGTAATTATTGTTTGTTAAACCTCACAATGTAGGACTGTGGCCAAAAGGCTGCTCGCCTTAATCTAATTCTGACTCCTGATATTGGATTGACCTAGATCAGATTCCAATCTTTTAGGCCTAACAGGCCACGAGGAACAACAGAAACTGATGCAGTGTTAGTTTAGAGGCACACATCCCACCTCCGTCATTTTACAGGCTTCAACTCGTTCACAGCTTTAAAAAAAAAAAAGACTCCTGCGTGCTGAAGCGCTTTGCTGTTTGTGGTCTGCAACTGTATGTTTTTAAAGTCTCCCCCCAGCTGCAAGATGATTGGATGTAATTGATGTTTTTTCTCACAGTGATAGCAGTTAATGTGTGTAAATGCAGTTTTATTGACATGGATCCAGCCTAAAATATGCTAACTTGAAGTTGATATATTGGTGCAATTGACCACAAAGAGAGCATAATTTAAAGGGGTGGTTCACTTTTTTTTAAAGTGTGGCTGTATGAGGTACTTATCCATTATCAGTGTATTACCTACAGTAGATGGCGGTCGGCACGCACCCAGTTTGGAGAAACAGACAGGAGTCCTGACACGGAAGCTAAGCAATGTACTGCTGTGGATGGGGCCACGCAGCAAAACATCTGTTTAAGTGTACGCTATATTTAGAATATGTTCACCGCTTTACCTTGCCGTCAGACAGCCCTTTATGAACGGGGGTAGTGAAGCCATTATATTGCTCTCTTCAAAGCCACCAGACTCCTTTTGACAAAAACAGTAATTTTACC
>JAOVVB010220598.1:0-23170 GCA_028570985.1 Heterobranchus longifilis
TTAGAAATCATAGATGCTCCTTGTAACTCCAGAACTTGCCTTAGAATCATCAGGTTTTTAGGTTTTCTTCAGTATCAAAGTAAACATGTATTTTTAAATAACAAATTAATATGATTTTTTTTTTTTCATCAGTATGTTTTTTGACATTCTAACAGGTAGGCTACCCTGAACGTGTAACATATGCCGAATGTTTGCGGAGCAGATGCTCCATTGTTGTATGTATGCACCACAGAGTTCAGCTCCACAAGCGTAAAAATAGACCAGTCATTTTTTTTACGTGAGGTGTGCGTGGCCATTTTACACAGAAATGGGTCATAAAATGTCTATATTTATTGATATACAGGAAACTACTTAATGTACTGTAACATGTTTGTAATACTAATATGAGGACAGTATGGAGGTTTGCAGGATCAGACTGAAATAGATTGACTGTCTTGTTTTTTCAGGTGTCCAGTTGTCTGTATTTATTGCCACCCAAGTTTGAATGACCTTTTTGTGACCTGCACAAACAAAGAAGTAAACACTTGAGAGTTCATCAACCTCCTCTGAAATAATTTGGCGTCAGCTTACAGTTGCACTTGAGCACCCAGTCTCAAAGCTTTTTAAGCTTTAAGCTTTTTAAGCTTTTACCCAGATCACTTGTTGACTCTCGTTTAAAATTAATTTCTGAATCCAACTGTCTTTTTAAAGGTTTTGGATCCTTTGTGGAAAAGACAGTCATGCCATACATCAGCACCACCCCAGCCAAGCTGCTGAACCCGTGCACGGGCGACCAGAACTGCACCAGCCCGTTCAGCTACAAGAACGTCCTGAAGCTGACCAGCGACGGCAAGAAGTTCAACACCCTGGTGGGCCAGCAGCACATCTCTGGAAACCTGGACTCTCCTGAGGGGGGGTTCGATGCCATCATGCAAGTGGCTGTGTGTGGGGTAAGCAAAAAACAAACAAACAAAAAAAAGCTGTTTCCCCTCAGTAATCCTGTGGGAAATAATCATTCTCAGGTTCTCAATTCAAGCTAATTTTCCCACAATTATGGCACTTGCTCGGAGGGATACAACGCCAATAAATGTGTTTATGTGGTGATGTGTGAAAATGTATTTTATGAGTCCTTGGTGTTTACAAGGAGACTTTTTGGATCCAGTGATAATCAGAAGTTCATGTGTCACATTATGAGCTGCTCATAGCTTTTATAGAGAGGATATCTTGCTGTTGGCAGACAGTTATTACGTGTAGTTTGAGTGTTTCTTTCTCATTTCTCAGGATCATATCGGTTGGAGGAATGTGACTCGTCTGCTGGTGTTCTCCACGGATGCCGGCTTCCACTTCGCCGGCGATGGCAAACTGGGTGGCATCGTTCTGCCCAATGATGGAAAATGTCACTTGGAGAACAATGTGTATACCATGAGCCACTATTATGTAAGTAGCTCAGTATTGTTTGGCCTATTCTACACATGGGCAGAACATAGACTGTAAAAAAGATGGATGGATGGAAAAGTGAAGCCAATGCGGAAGTGCCTTAAACCTGCATTCTTTCTAAGGGGGGGGGGGACTCCACTGCCTCCAACATTAGATTGTATAGAAGTCAATGAGAAAATGACCCTACTTCTCAGTTAATTTATTACTTTAGTAAACATTTTCATAATGTGTTCAATCAATAGTTTCAAGTCTTCTTCAATACAGCTTGATGTTCATTTTGTAAATTATGGTCACAGAAGAAAATGGACGATAAAGCAGCGTATGCTTTAGGGCGTGGCTAGAAGCCGACCTGTCAATCAGGACAGAGGCTTAGCAATGTGTAACCATGACACTGTGTACATTAAAATAGACGTGAACTTGTTTTTGGGTGTTGTCGATGTTTTCAGCGTGTTTTCACTTCTTAAAAGTTGATTGTAACATTTTGGTCACCTAAAAATGTCTTGTTCAGCATTCAGCGCTAACCAAGCTAGCTAGCTAGTGCTAGCATTAGCTGGTAACTTAAGAGAAAGTTTTCTGATTTTCAACCGGCTCTGTGTGCTGCCGTACATGCAGATGAATGGCGCCAGCGCCCTCAGGTCCCCGTTTACCCTCCGGTCCCTTTTTACCCACTGGATGACTCATGCCGGCCAGTTGAAAATCACAAAGTTTCCCTCTTTAGCGTTTTGCTTAGTGCGTCACAATTGAAACCATAGTTAACACTGGCTTAGCCCAACTCCGCCTTCTTGTCCAAAAATGGTCACTTCTGGCTCCAAAAAGTCAAGATGGCGCCGGCCAAATGCCAAACTTGAGGCTTCAAAACGGTAGTCCACAAACCAATGGGTGACATCACTGCTGCTACGTGTACCCTGTGTGTTACACAGTAAATGTGACTTTTCTCCTCCATCCTGTTTTAAAGGACTATCCCTCTATCGCTCACCTGGTTCAGAAACTGAGCGACAACAACATTCAGACCATCTTTGCAGTCACAGAGGAGTTCCAGCCTGTTTACCAAGTGAGTTCTCTTCCTGACTCTTCTTTTCTCTATGTTACACGTTTACTTCACTTTACTTCCCTTTCTTTTTGAGCACACTTGTCCTCATTCCTTCTGTGTGCGTGTGCGCAATTGGAAGATGCCCAATGTGTAAAAATATCCACCTCTGCTGCGAGTTATGGTAGCATCTCCATAAAAGCTCTAATTATTTCCTTGTGCCATGCTGTTGCTTTCCAGGCCAGTTAAGCCCAGTTCCATCTGAGTTTGATAAAAGTTCTTTCATTACGTAGTCTCACTGTAGCTTCGGTGTGCTTCAAAGAAATAACAATTCTATAATTTCAAGGTTGAAATCAATGTTGTATCAATCTAAACCTGGAATTAAATGGTTAAACCAGTGTATTTTCAGGATTTAATTAAATGTGCTCACGTATTGCAGCTGGAACAGTCTATAAGAAATCCTTGAGAAGTATTCTTGATCCTGTGTTGTTGCTAATAGAGATTACTATGGAAGCCCATTCCCAGCAGTAAAAGAAAAAAATTACATGAAAACTTAGCCTTGTAAGTTAAAAAAAAAAAAAGATCCCGTAAGTCATTATAATGAGAAACCTTCTCAAAATAATGACTTAGTATCTAAAAATAATGACCTTGTAGCTCAAAATAATGACTTGCTTATCTCGAAATGGCTCATTGCAAAATAATGAGACATTTTCTCAAAATAATGTTCGTTTCTCAACATAAGACATTTTCTCAAAAGGTTCAAAGTCATTATTTTGAGAAAGTTTCTGATTATTTTGAGGTACTAAGTAATTATTTTGAGAACGTGGGCTTCCATAAATTACAGATATCACAGGATTAACAGAGCTCTGATAAAGTTTTATTGTAAACTTTTTTCTTCTCTCCTCAGGAGCTGAAAAATCTGATCCCAAAGTCTGCAGTGGGCACTCTCTCTGCCAACTCGAGCAACGTAATCAACCTTATTATAAACGCTTACAATGTAAGTACAGATTGTTGACATTAAGCGCCCTTGTAAAAAACGTTGACATTATCATTTACTCACATGCACCACATTAAAGCACTCAACATTGTGGCTGAGTTTGAATAGTCAACGATTTTTCCAAACACATATTATCATTTAATACTCAGCTAATCCTCTGTGTATCGTACGTTGTCAAAACAAAGCTACCAGATGACATTCCAACATTTGTGTTGTTATCTCTTGGTTTTTGGCAGTCTCTCTCGTCCGAGGTTATTCTGGAGAACAGCAAGCTTCCAGAGGGAGTGACCATAGCTTACACGTCCCGCTGTAAGAACGGAGTGGTTAGTGAGGGCGAAAGTGGACGGAAGTGCTCCAACATCTCCATCGGAGATGAGGTGAGGATTAGAAAATTCATCTTTTTTTGTTGTATTTCACCAGTAGATGATTAAACCTGACAGTTGTCAAAACACACATCACCATTCAGGTCATTAAGAGCCTGAAAATGTCTCATTCAATTTAGATCATTAAAAAGGTTCACATGCATTTATATCAATGACAATAAATGGTGTCTCAGTAATACACAATAGGGATCATAGTTTCTTATAATTAAAAAAAAATGTCAGACGTATGAAGCCCTGCGAGGCAAGTGAGAAAAAAAACAATTCTGGTGATCCATGTAAATAGAATCCAAGTAAATAGAAAAAGGTGGGGAAAAAAGGTTTTGTCAGGTGAAAAAAAACGTCCTATTTAGAACATGGGATAGTGGTGCACTTCAGCCTCTTGTGGCCAAAATAAGCATTACAACAACAAACAAACAACTTTTTTTTTTTTACATATGAAAAAAAGTGCAATGGTTAGTGCTTTCTTCTTTGAGCAGAGATGTGTGATGATGGAACGAGTGTGGACTGAATGGGCACGATGGGTAAATGCAAGTTTTTCGAGAGCTTGTTTGACAATCCCAAATATAAAGCCTAGTTGGCTCAGGATTCCAAATGGGAAAAGAAAGCTAGATGCAAACGTTTTGTAAAGTCTTTCAACATGTCCAACATGGGGGAGGCTGTAATTATAAACCTTATGCAAGGACAAAAGCAATGTCTTCTACGTAATCCACAGAGAAGTCTGGAAATTTGAAATGGAAAATGTGTAGGAACCCTGACTGTAGATAAATACCCGATACAAAACTACAGTCCATGTAGGATTTAACAAGCATTATTTATCATGCACAGGGGATCGAAAATAATCTCTGCACACCTCTTTGTGATAATGTTTTTCCCCCAAAAATAATAGGTGTAACAACATGATGCATTTCCATCCAAAACCATCAGTCTCCCACTTCTGTGAGGCCAAAATTAGTAAATGTCACCAAGTCAGATACTTAAAAACCATCACTTTTGTAATTCACACACTATATTGCACAAAAACTGCTCTCACAATGACGTCACATGGAAACTTGTTTATTGATTGACTGTTGAGTCAGGCTTTCTACTTTCCTCCTGCATTCGTAGGTCATGTTTAGCATCAGTGTGACATCTAAGGGCTGTCCCAAACAAGGCAAGCCTGAGACCATCAAGATAAAGCCCCTGGGATTTACAGAGGAGGTGGAGATCACCCTCAACTTCATCTGTGATTGTGAATGCAACAAGGACGGCATCAAGAACAGTGAACTCTGCCACTTTGGAAACGGGACCTACGAGTGCGGAGCCTGCAAGTGAGGCTGTGAACATTTCCACGACCTTTACTGTACCATGCATGTTACACAGAAACATATCCAAAACGTTTACATCTCACATTTAATACTTACATTCCTGTCTCTCTTGTCGCAGGTGTAATGAAGGACGCGTGGGCAGACAGTGTGAATGCAGCAGCAACGATGTGGCCACAGAGGACATGGACCGGACCTGCCGTAAAGACAACGGCACCGACATCTGCAGCAACAACGGAGACTGCGTGTGCGGCACATGCGAGTGCAAGAAGAGAGACAACCCCGAGGAGAGGTACAGCGGCAAGTTCTGCGATTGTGACAACTTCAACTGTGATCGCTCTGGAAACAAACTGTGTGGAGGCGAGTATGACGTATTTTATTCAGAGTACGACTTTACTCCGAGAGGGAAAAAAGGCGTATTAAAGCTTCCATACTGTTTTTCTGTTTCTGTTTTTCTTAGGGCATGGAAGCTGTGAGTGCAGAGTGTGCATCTGTGACCCCATGTGGACCGGGAGTGCCTGTGATTGCTCTCTGGACAACAGCACGTGTATGGCGAGCAACAAGCAGATCTGTAACGGCAGAGGAATGTGTGAATGTGGCACCTGCAAGTGCACTGACCCCAAATTCCAGGGTCCCACCTGTGAGACATGTCCTACCTGTCCAGGAGTCTGTACGGAACACAAGTAAGTCTGAAATGAAGATGAATGTCAAATACAATATTTCTTTTAATTTGTCATATTACATGTTTTGATGTATCGACACGGTGAGAAGTTGGAGCAGCAGCAGTGTCTCCGACACTCAGCTCACAGTTTAATGTACTTTAAGACCCAGAGCGCCTGGATGCCGCAAGTTGCAACAAAATGCATACTCCTTTGTCTTAGAGTCATACCTCAGTCAAATCTGAACACACAGACATGATACACAACGTTTTAGATTCAGTGTGACTTATATTTCAAAAAATCAAAAAAAGGTGCTCTCTTTGTAATTCCTGAATTTGCCTGAGAATCATCATGTTTTAAAGTTTTCTTTAGTATCAAAGTAATCTAGTGATGGTTGTCTGTACATCTATGGGTACACTGCAAACAGGAACTGCTAATAGCTAATTCGTCATACTTTTAATGTTGCTTTTTTGTCAAAAAAATAAAGGGTGAAAAAAAAAGAGGCCTATGATAATGTCGCCCACAGCAGCCTCAGTTCTGTCTAAGGGGGGGCACAGTGTTAGACTTAAGCCACTTTCATACAGAGATTCCACAATATTGCTGCAATGAAGGTCCGCCGTTATGTCGGCTTTGTTTTTCTCACTGAACTAAACAACGTCTGCGTAATGCCGTCCCGGTGTGTGATTTCACATAGCGTGCCGGCATTCCGGGAGCAAAAGAGACGTGATGTGTAAAACAGCGGCGTCTGCGTCAAGTGCATGCGATCCAATTTGCACCGCCCAACCCGCAAAAACAATCAACCACCCAAGCCTGACCCGCTAACCGCCAACATTATGTATTATAGTAGCACAATGTCCGTAGAGAGAAGGACAGAGACGCCGCGCCGCGGTCGAGAAGGCGGACTATTACACACAATGTTTCTGTTAGTTATTAATAATTTACTGGGAACGCTGCTTTGTTATTTTTTTGACCTTCCTATGGGTTGACTCACGCTTCACTACTGCACGTAGTCCCGCCAGTCCAGCTGTCCCTTCTACACGGATGTCGATTCGGCTCTGTGACTACCTCCACTGCCGGCTTAAAGACGGAACAACTCTGTCCTCCATCTTTGCAACTTTTATGCCGACAGTGAGGCGGAAGAAAGGATCAGCTTTTGAAAACACCTGGTCTAGAGTAACAAGGACTATTTTTGGAAAAAGAAATGTTGCTGTTGAATTTTTTAAAATGTCATTGTTTAGTACATGCAGAATGTAATTCCATTCACCTCCATTGCCATGGAATGGAGACATTTAGAGACAGATATCTCAAAACCTGTATAAATAAAGCTAAAACTTGTCATTTTTACACACAACAAGATGTACATCCATATGACCCTTTAATAGCAGAGCAAATCGCACTGCTCATCACTAACAACAACACCCCGTTCCCACCAGAGAGTGCGTCCAGTGCCGGGCGTTTGGCACCGGTGAGAAGAAGGACACGTGCGAGAGAGACTGCAGCTACTTCAACCTGATCAAAGTGAAGGACCGGGACAAGCTCCCCCAGCCCAACGACGCCTCGTACCCCGTCATGCACTGCAAGGAGAGGGACGCCAACGACTGCTGGTTCTACTACACCTACGCCGTCAACAACAACACGGAGAAGGAGGTCCATGTGGTGGACACGCTGGGTAAGCAGAGAGCAGGGGTGTGGGAGGTTTCTGTTACAGGGGAAGCTAATTACAGGGGCTGTGGTGGCGGCGCTGCAAAAATAGGCCATTTGTTTATTCACGTACAGCCGTGTGATGGTATGTTATTCCCATGGTGGTGTTATTTTTACACTCTGATTTCAAGCTGCCTAAACACTGCTGCACCCCTGCTGTGTTTCAGACTGCCCTGCCGGTCCTGACATCATCCCCATCGTGGCGGGCGTGGTCGCCGGCATCGTCCTGATTGGCTTAGCCCTGCTGCTCATCTGGAAGCTGCTGATGATCATCCACGACAGACGGGAGTTCGCCAAGTTCGAGAAGGAGAAGATGAACGCCAAATGGGACACGGTGAGTGTTTGAAACTTCTTGAAAGGTTTTGAATTTGAGGAGAAAAAAAAAATCAAGGCTTTGAAAGTTTTTGAAAATAGACTGTAATTGTAAGTAAAAATGAAAGTAATTTCATGTGTTATCACGCATTTTTAGCTTTTCGCATGTCATTTTACACCATGTATTCACACCGGGCTTTCAACTGTAAACCCAAATGCATCAATAGTACACGCTCAGAGAAACTGCTCAGGAAGTGGGGAGATGTAGTATAAGTTCTCAACAAAATTCTCAATATAATATGGTGTTTCATGTAAACCAAAAATCCTTTTTAATATTTTAAATGAAACAATCCCGTCGTCATATTTGTTTGTTGTCTCCTGGCGTCACACACCAGACAAAACATACAAAGTTAATATGAACAGCTAGTAAAATACATTTTAGTAGTACAACAAATTGATTGCTGTGGGTATAAAGGAATTCTGTTAACTTTATTTTTTGCAATTGCTTTTATAGTAACATGGTGTGATGGTAGGCTTCGAGAGTGTAAATTTTTGGCTTAGGTACCTTGAAAGTGCTTGAATTTTACTCTGTACAAACCCTGGAAAACTGCAACTGCATAGTTTGACGTCGAGGATCCTGAAAGTGTCCGTATGTGATGGACCATAAAATAACACAGGAAAACTTGGAATGCGTTACATGGCACGCGAAACATGGCAAAAAGTGGTGTGCTATTTAATGCGATTTCCCATGAAATCATATTGGCATGTATGTCTCCTGCAGTTGCATCATTGTCTCACGGACCGGCCTGCTAGTTCTCGTAAAAATTCTCAGTGTTGTAAAAGTAATTCACCTTGATCCGTGTCTCAAACTATGCCGTGTTTGGTCCTTGAATTTGAGAGAGTTGGGCCTGGAAAGTCCATAAAAGGTCCTTGAATTAAGAAGGTGTAGGAACCTTGTGTCCGTGAAAGATGAGCAGGATAAATATTTTAGATTTTTTTGGCAGAAGTTTGGTTGAGTCATTGTAAATGTGAAAAACAGGTGCTCTGCAAAGCCAGCCGCTGGCAGGGAGTTAACTTGTGAAGATCCTTTGTCGTTCTTAGCAGTCGATGAGATTTGCAGACGTGTTGATATCATTACATAGTGTCTCACAGCTGCAGAAATAGATTGATTTTGTTGCTTTTGAATGGCGCTCAAAATAAAAAAGGAAAAATGTTGGGGACTGTGTGGACTTTTTTGGGAATGTTATGCATTCTGAACATAGCTGGACTTTTTCCGGGGAGTGGCCACAGCTCCCTGCTTCAGCAGCATCACCAGCCAACATCAATATGACTGAAGACTTCAGCACAACTTCATGTGCAGTAAAATGCCTCCACCTAGTGGAGGAATTGTGTCATAGTCACATAGTATGTGGCTTTGATGATGCAGATGCTGGGGTCTTACTTATTACCATGGGCAGGGCAACCTATGGCTACAGATCCCTTTAATTTTGAGAAATGAGAGACTGGGTTTCCTGACAAGATAACAAGGCAAAGCAATTTCAAAGACGCTGCATGAGCTCCTTCCTATGCTCTCTACCACACCTTTGTGATCCGTAGCCTGAACAAATTACTTGTTTTTAGTAAGTTTAAATAGATCTCAATTTAATCAAGGTGTCACAATCTGGGAGAGTTGGCCCTTGTGTGATTTACAGCAATGTCTTTTAGAAAAAGGCAAGGGTCTGCATATCCACAGTTCTTCACAGATGTTGCACAGACGCAGGCATTTAAAGGTCCCAAATTATGCTTATTTTCAGGTTCATAATTGTATTTTGGATTTCTACTAAACGTTTACATGCTTTAATGTTCAAAAAACATATTCCTTTTCTCAATGATGGTTTCCAATTAAAAAAATGTCTTTAATTATAAAGTGCACAAAATGTGGATTGATCAATAATAAAGGCCAAACATGTTTTGTTTTGTTTTTAAATCCAGATTGTATCCTTATCTCTTACCATCTATTTCTCACAGTGTCCTCCTTTCATCACTCTCACTGGACTTTATTCATACTTTTCTCCCTTTATACTGCCTTTTTATTCTTTTTTTCTGTGTTGTTGTTCTTTTTTTCCTGCTGAACTCTACTCTGTCCTCATTCTCTACCTGTAGCAAGAAAACCCCATATATAAGAGTCCTATCAATCAGTTCCAGAACCCAAACTATGGACGTAAAGCTGCTGCCCTTTAAGTTTGTATTTCTTTTCCTTTTCCATGTCCTTTAACCGCATGGGCTGTTTACTGTATGTGTGTCTTGATTTCACTCAGTATCTCCTTTTTCTTTATTTCACCTGTCTAAAACTATCAAGTAGACATGTGGGACCATAGTAGGGCTGTCCCAAATACCAGTTTTTGGGTTCCAGATATTCTGAAGTAATCAGTAGCGAATAATCAAATATTTGGTGACCGTTCACTGTGTTTTCCTTCATTAAATGGCCTGAAAATGACACCAGGCTGCTACAGTATATTATACAGACCTACACACATCAGACTGGTCGGTTATAACTCAACTCAGCCACACATTTCTCTGTTTTCCAAGGAGATGGACAGCATAGCGCTGCAGTGTTTCAGTGTTTACACTGCATAAAGTAGCCTAGCGGCTAGCGGACTTCCGACTGCTCATAGCTTAATCAGAACATGCACGTTTTTTTCAGCCTAACATTGATCAGCTATTATTGGTAGCAAGAGCAACAAGTTAGCAGACCACCAACTGTACCTTTCTCCGCACCGTGTGTGTAGCCCTGTCCTCTGTGAAAACAAAGATGCTCTATAACAGCAACAGATTCTCACTCTGAGCTGAATTGGAACCACTGCGCTGCAACATGTGTCTTTCATTTTAATTAAAGGCATTCACTGGATATTAAAAAAATTAATATCCAAATCCCAAAATTGAAAACAGAATACCTATCCAATGAACGAATATCGGAAAAGTCGAATATGCGGGTCCAGACCTAGACCTTAGGAAAAGCAATATTACCTTCCTAGTTTGTAAAAAATGAGTGCATGAGTGTGCTGTGACAATCAATACAGCTGAAAAATCCTGTTCAGTGTTTGAGGATATTAAGTGTCTTCACGGCACAAATATCAAAACCTTGTCTGGTGAGTATGATATGTGTGTAAATATGAGGCTTAATTTGTACCTCCTGATACTTGGTGTGTTGTCACAAAAGCATGACTGTGTGCAATATAAATAAATTACATGTACAGGAAATTAACCCTAATGATGGTAACCCAGTTTTTTCTGTGATTGATGAATGTATCAAAAAAATCTAACAACAACATTGCATATTACTTGGCTGAGTAATAATGTGATTATAACTTCAATTCTTGCTTTCCAGGGTGAGAATCCCATCTACAAAAGTGCTGTCACGACTGTGGTCAATCCCAAATATGAAGGAAAATGATGGCGTCATAGTTTTCAATGAACTCTGCTATCAAGTATCGGACAACTGCAGTATTTACCGCAGGTTTGGGGTCTGGGGGGAACCTGTGGTGGAAGTTATGTCATTTCTTCTTGTTGCTTTACCATTATGTACCATGCGGCCACTGCATCTGTATTTTTACTAACACTTTTGATTTATATGCATTTGTTGTATTTTAGATGTACAGTATACAGTATGTGTATATACTTTTAAGTTGCATATTTGCAAAAAAAAATGATGAAATGAAGGAGTTTTCTTCCTGCCACAGGACTGGTATGGGCAGAGGATTTAGCTTTTTTAACAACACAATGTGGACACTTATGGATATACGATCTACAGTATATACAAGAGTTCCTCAGCTTCTGTCTCTTTCACTCTCCTCTGTCTTCTCGTCTCTCTGTGCACTGACTTCCTGTGTGTCTCTGTGTGTCCCAGACAGGACCTGAGTTTAACATGTAAATTGTCAGCCATAGCAGCACATTATTACGGAAGCCCTGAGAGGCAAGTGAGAAAAGCAAAATTCTGCTGATCCATTTTCTAAGTGTGATCGAAATTGTTTTGTCTCCTGTGTTTATGACTTAAGAACAGGTGGAAAAAGGTTTTTTGCCAGGATGAACTTTCTAAGTTCCTTAAAAAGAATTAATCTGTGGATCTGGAGGCTGGCTCCAAAAGCGAGTCAGTCCCCACAGACCCTCATGTTAAAATGCTCAACTTTACAGCAGAAATAAACATGTTTACAGCCTGGTACAAAAAAACATTTTTTGGCATCTATAGCTAATTTCCCTGTTCATGACAACTGTATAGTGCATTTTATACAACTCACCTGTTTAAATTATGGTTTTATTTAAACTGCCCAATGTTCTAAATAGGACTAAAAGCATTCACGTTATTTGTGTGATTAAAATAAATTTCACAGATAAAAAAGGAAGTTAGAAGGATTAGCCTCATCATAAACACAGGAGAGAAAACTATTTAGATCAGACTTACAAAATAGATCACCAGATTTTTTTTTTCTCACTAGCCTTTTTGGGCTTCTGTACATTATGTCAACGTGTGTGTATATATAGAAAACAACTGCAATAGGAAGTATTGAATAATATTTCACATTCAATTTAGATTGGACAGGTATGTTGAATCACAGTAGATTATGCAGTGGTTGTAAATGTAGTTTTGAACTGCAGCTCAGAAACAAATTTTATTGCACTCGTATTGAGTACTGTTGTCTATTCTAAAGGAGTAATAAATACGCAAGAGGAAGATTCATATCAACTATCATTATTTGAATTGTTGATATACTATCACAAAGGGACTGTATACCACTTGTTAAAATAATGAAATTGTGGCGATGTTGAACAATCAAAGCATTTGTATAGTTATGATACAAGTTGCAATTAACTAATGAAATATTGTTGTACTTGCTAACTGCAGAAACTGTATTACTCATTCTCAGGTCCTTTCCTGTGTTCTTGTCAAGTACGCCAAAAATGTGTTTTATGTTAGCTTGTTCTGTGAACTCATTGTTGTGAGTCAGTCGTGCTTGTTGCTTTTTTTTTTTTTTTAGATTGTAAGACTAAACAAGAGTATTTGTTAAGGTCACACGAATCACCTCTGAAATGCTTTCACACCCAAATGCCTCTGAAGTACCACACACAAGCCTTTACAGTATTGTTTTCAAAGTGCCTTTTATTTCAATACCATGTCCTCTCCCAATGCTGTTTGAGTTATTTATTAAATAAAGTACAAAAACTATCTGTGTCTTTTGTGTGGCTAACTACCACTATAAGATTTTTCAAATTATTATTTTCAGGTGTGGATCTCCATTTTTTTTTAAAGTCCCCCTCCACTCAAAAATGTTTCTTCCCGTGGATCTTTGAACTTCACTTGTCAGAGTTTGACACTTGAGTGCTGTTTTCACATTCATCTGCTGAAGGGAAAAAGTTTCTCTGAGCTCACCTTAAATCTGAGTTTAATGCTTGCACATGCAAGCAGGATTTGTGACATCACAACTAGTTTGGCCAATTGTGGTTCAGTCTGAAAGTGTGTACTGTGGAAACTTGAAGCCTCAGGTCACATACACTGAGAATAGATATTTTCAGTAAAGTAGGACACATCGTCTATCTTGCAGTTAAACCAGTTAAACCTTTGAAATGAACAACATTAAACATATTTATAGCTCCCATATTTTAAAAACAATTTCTGCTGAAACTGAGGAGCAGTTAAATCAAATTAATGAGATCACATAATTCACGTTTGGAGCACAACATCCATTACATATCCTGCCATGGTTTCCTACTAAAAGTTTATTGATTGATTGTTTAATAGAGGACTGAGTATTGACATACATCAGCCCATTATATTTTAAGCAACTTTATAAAGAAAAAATAATACAATGCAATGTCTTAGTTTACCAGGAGAGCCCACATGCCAAGCACTGGTACTTAATGTATTTAAGTATTTAATGTGTTTTGTTTCAAATGTGATAAGAATGATGGCCTTAGCACAACAACAACAACAACAACAACAACAACAACAACAATTATTGTTATTATTGTGTTATAGCAATAATTAAAGGGCATTAACTTTATGCACAGTACTGGTATTTATATAACAGTTTATAACAGTCATAACTAAAATGTATTAGAATGTGTGAAAACAATTTAGAATGCATTTAAAAGAACTTGAAGAACTTGTAAACTATTATATATATGTATGTGTTGATGTAGATTAAACTACCCAACAGCATATTTAAGTACAGCTAAAATAATTAGTTGATTGACAGATAATTAATTTTGAAGTTTATTTGTGTTAAAAATATTTAATGGTTCCAGCTTACTGCTTTTCCTTTTAATTGTTTTTTGTAATAATTTAGGGGCTTTTCTGCATTGAGTAGGCTACTTTTACTTTTAATACGTACATTTTCCTGATTATACTTACATATATTTACATTTTCAATGCAGAACTTTTACTTGTAATGGAGTGGTGTGGTATTAGTACTTTTACTCAAGTAAAGGATCCGAATATTTCCCCCACCACTGATCCCATGTGTTCCATGCTCTGTTATGTAATCATGAAGATCAGCGGAAGTGCCAAAATGTCATATACCGGATCTGGTTGGAGTGAGGCATCTTACCAAGACATAACTATCTCTGTTTTGAGCTGTAAACAGGAACGCAAGTAACTTGGGAACGCCGTTTTAAACAGGCTGTTGTAGCCGTATCGAGAGTAACACAGCTCACTGTGCAGAGAAAATGGAAGAAGACACATTAACGACGCTGAAAATATTGATAATAGGAGAAAGTGGTGTTGGGAAGTCCAGGTAAGCTGTAGTTATCTCAAAGAAAATGTGATGTCGTGGCTCACTGCTAGCGTTAGATAGCTAGCGTTAGCTTAGCAGCCAAAGAAATTGTGTGAGGTTCGGAGATAATGCGATATTTTAAAATTACATGGACGACTCGACTGTGGGTGCCCTCTTCTTTAATTAAAACAAAAACCCACGCCGTCTTGTTATTGCGTTATAAGCTAAAATTAGTCTTATGGTGTGCTGGCTGCCTAGCTAACCTCAGCTAGCTGACAGTAGCTGTATGTGACATCATCTCTGTTCATGTCTGACACAGTTGGTTGAATATGTTGCAATCGACACTACTTTTTAGCCCACGTTTCAGCCCTATCTTCGTGGCTACACTGCCGACGAGGGCAGTTTTCTCACTGTATGTTTGAAGATTTAAGTGAAGACATGATGAGCAATAACAGCAATCACTTGTGTTGTGGATAACTGATGGCTATGCAAGAAACATTCCCTGTTTCTAATCTCACTTACTGTATTTGTAGCCCTAGCTAAGCTTCTCCAAGATCAAGTGGTTCACACATCATTATGAGCACAGCAGCAACTATCTACATAGTTAATTCTTAATCTTCTTGATTTAAGGGGCTGTGTTTGAGTAAGCTTGGCCTCTCTAAAAGGACTAAAAGCCTGAATAGCTTTTACCACACAGCTGCCATTATGTGGTAATCAGAGGTCCTTGTTAGCAACCACAAATCAGCCTAATATTCAAAGCAGAGTATAATGTTTTTACCAACATTAGTCTGGCACTTTATGCTGTGTGGTCTGCCAACAGAGAGCTTGGTCAGGTTCTCCCAGGCTGTGGTCCAGACTGCATGAAAGAATCCTGATAGCCAGCCTGAGCCATCAACCATCACATTGCAAACGCTGGTATCGAGTACAGCGTGCCTTCTGTAGTCACAGCACGGTACATGGGTAATGAGCTGCCCAAAGCTTTGTTGTAAGCCTTTTGACAAGTGATCTGTCTGGCCAAAATAAATCATTTTTCAGTGCAGACTGAGGACCAAGCATCAGTTTCTCAAAATAATGAGCAAACGTAACATGAACCACAAAGGGCTGTAGGGATTTTTATGTAGTAATCACAAGACTGGGATCTTCTGCATGATCAAAAAGGGATCGAATGTAAAAGGGATTTGACAATACCCTTTATTTTGGATCAACCAACCCAAGAAGGTTGTAAATAATCTCAAATACTAATTCATGCCTTTTACATCCCAGAATATCAGCAGTGATGTGTCGACTGATTGTTACTCTATGTGTGTGTGAACTTGACAAATGAAAAGTACTGAGCATTTTCTAATTTAATTAAAAATGTTAGTGCAAAATTAACAAAACAGTTTCAAGTAAAATTCTAAAGTTTTTTTTTCCAGTTATATATTCACTATGTATGCATGCACACAAGCAATCAGAATAAGACAATAGTTTGATAAAACTACACTGGGGTATAAATTATCATATTGAATTTATTGCCCAGCCCCAGTAGTAACAAATGGAAGTCAACTGGAAGGTCAAATTTGCTATCTTTAAGCCAAACAATGGTAATCTATTGAGTGGCTGCTGATTGGATTGTATCCATCTGTGGTTGCTTACTTTTCATCATCCAATTGGTTCAGCCCATGGTTCAGCCATAAGGAACATAAACACGATGCAGTGATGTACATTAGGCTAAGTCTGTTATGTTTCACCATCCAATTAGTTCAGCTGTAAAGAACGTATACAGCCCTGTCCTGCAAAACTGCTGCAGGCAATCCTAATGTTGAGAATTGGGTTTTAAATGTCCGATTATTGACTTTTCTGCATCAAGACATTTCCCCAATCCCCACCCTAATTATAACACACAACTTGTAATTTTAATCTTGAGTCTGTGCCTGTTTTTGTTTTACAGTAGAAATGTCTTCTTTTTCACATTTCTGCAGTAGTGCTAGTAGTTTGCTTACTGTGATGGCAGCTCTGTACTGACCGAGCACAGAGGAGGGACTGAGATTATGCCAACACCATAACATAGAACTACTTTTGCTTATATTTCCAGAAAACAGACAGGTTTGTAGCCAGCTGTACTGTACACTGCCTACATCATTGAGGCCAAGGGCGTTGTTTCCAGAATGCAATTTTGTATTATTATTAAATAGGCTTTTGCTTAATACAATAAACAAATTCAGCCTATGATTAGTTTCAAATGTCATGATTTGGAATATCCCGAGCCAGTTGTGCTATTGTCAAGTAGGTACGCTGACTGGACTCAATTTTGAATAGCATACAGATATTTAATTTGTTTCCCTGCAATCCGTAGAAGCCTTTAAATCAGCAGGGAGATGTCTGCCTGGCAAGGAATACACACGGTTCATTTTACCTGAACAAATGACCTACACAGAACACATTTCTTACTTGGCTGTCTCTGAGCATAGCTCATCGGCTGTATGGACCTCAAACAATAAACACTCATTGCTCGGGCATACCTCTTGATGGCCCACGAGGAAAAATAAGAGAATTATGTTTGGGTCAAGGGAAAGGAGTGAGCTTATCCCCCATCATCAGCGCCGTGATTAAGGCCTTTGCACTTGATTAGTCATAGTTAAGAAATGAACTCTGTCCTCCCGACTGCAGTCTAGCGGTGATATCATCAGGAGCTTGTACGCAACGTGATCAATAGAAAGAGATAGAGATTTAGAATTCGATAAGTCTGGTGCTGCCAGAAGTGGTTATGTGAGACGCAAATGGAAACCTGATCCCAAACCAAAAGCTTCTGCTCAACCTGTGTGGAATAGAATTACTGAAAAAAGCCATTCTGTTGTGTTTTTTAGTGATTCATAATGAGTCTTAATCTTATTATTTCCTCCTTCCTGTCAACAGCCTCCTCTTGAGATTCACAGACGACACATTTGACCCAGAGCAAGCAGCAACAATAGGTGAGTAACACATGAGCTCAGTTTATTAAAATAACAGCAAGGTTTTGTTTTGTGGTAACTGCAAGACCATCATCAGTAGTCAATATGAGCCACAGACTTTAATGATACACACCGAGACCCAAAGGAGTTGCAAACAAAGATGTTATAATTGAATGATTATGGCACAGGGAAATGGGTAGTGTCTTAGGAAACATATCAGCTCATTGACTAATATTGATGTGCACATATTAGGGCTGGGTGATAAATGGAATTTTATTTTCAATTACGATTTTGGCTTCCAATGATTATGAAAACAAGATAATGGAGATAAAACTATTATTGTGCCACAAATGTTCCGTTTCACAATGATGCTCTCGTTATATCTTTATAAATCCCCCCTTTACTGCGGGGCACTTTCGTCCGTTTTCACTCAGTTACTGACTGGAATATGTAGAAATAGTTTACCAAAATGCAAAATGTTGAATATATGTTTAGGAGTTTTCAGTAGGTTGTGGCAGTACAACATATTTGATCTAATTTATTTTGGTCTGATTTATTTTTATTTTTATGTATTTAATATATGTTTAGTAGTTTTCAGTAGGATGTGGAATGTCAGGGTTAGGGTTATTTCTTTTGTTCTAATTTATTATTATTTTTATATTATTTTATTTATTTATGTATCTATTTTTGTTTTTTGTTTTTCAGTAGAGTTATATTTAGTTCAAGAAAATCCATGGTTAAAAAGACAAGTTTTTCTTTTCTTCTTTTTTTTTTTTTCAATAAATGCATGATGTTTCTTTCCAACATCAATGAGTAATAATAATAAATAATCATGATCTCAATATTAACCAAAATAATTGTGATTATGATTTTTGCCGTAGTAAAGCAGCCCTACCACATTATGTAAGAATGGACAATGTGTATCCATGGTAAGGTCCATTCTAAGTGCAAATGCACCCTATTAGTAGAAATGCATATAAACATGTATTGAGTGGCCACTTTATTAGTTGTTGCATTATCCAATGCAAAAGTTCAGCCATAAATTCCACCTTTACAAAGCTATCAATGTCCAGTTTTGTTTGGCGCTGTCAGAGGTTATTGAGGTTGTAGTTTGCAGTGATGTTGAACTGGACTGCATTATAGAACTATATTGTAAAACATAAAGTGGCAATCCTTAAGATTTCAGTCCTGGCAGATCTTTTTACTGGTGGTAACAGAAAATCCAGTTTAATACTACAGGTGTCAGAATACTGGGGGCAGCTAAACAAACTATTGTTGTTTTAAGATGTCAGGCAATAATTGGCCTTTTTCTATCTTATTCTATCTTATTTTCATGCTGAACACAGCATCTGCGAGAGCAAAAGTGTAAGTTAACAGAAGTTGGAGGTGTACCTGTCTCCCGCTCAACAGCTCACTGTTTCTGCTCCTTCTTGTTCTATTACACCCTGCAATATTTCTTAATAAAAGGCCACTTGTGTTTTGACAGTTTTAATGTGAAGCTGCAGCAGCAGTAACAGTATATATATTTTTTTGACAATCAAGTTTTTTTTTTTTTTTACAATTTGAATATATATTCAGATTTAGAATATTATTTTACAGCCCTACTGGAGTTCTGTTAATAATACAGCAGTCAGACTGCACGCCAAATGCTAGTGCCATTAATGGACAGAGAAAGCTCAAGATCTGTCAGAATATGTGTGATGGTCAGTATATTGTCTGGAGATGTTAAGAACAATAAAAATATCAGCTGTAGACAACAATGCCTTCCACATTCATTAAAATGGACATCCATTCATTCTGTTCTTCATTCTGCCTCTCATAGTCTTAGGCCCTGACGAGACAGCAGTCCACAAAATGACAGAAACTTTGTAATCGGCTCCAGGATCAGATTTGGCTCAATCACCATGCACGCTTCTTGTGTCAATTACAGTATTTATTGCAAATACTTTAAATTAGAAATTAAACGTAAAATATCTTTATACTGGAAAGTCAGGCCAAACTGAAGTTTGACCTGTTATGAGATCTGCTAACAGAAGGCATGAGCACTTGGCGAGCTGGAATTAAAAGTTACGACAATACCACACACCCTCACAGCCACGAAACTACTTGATTTATTTCAAACTTAATGAGGAGTTTGGAAAAAAAATCTTGCAACAGAACAGGCTATCCATCTTATCCGGTGGAATTGTGAACTTAGTGGTACATTATTTGGTAATTAAGTAGAGGCTTTTCCAAATTCTGGTAGATCTGCAAACTATATCAGCTTTTTTTAAACGCCATAAATCATTTGATGCACAGGGGACACACCTGCTATATTTTCAGGCGGCCTTGTGGCTGTCACTATCTTAATGGGTTTATGTTCATTAAAGCATTCAACAACTCAAGATTCATAATCTTATTGATAGATGTCTAATTTATTTTCTACGCTAACTAATGTGATTTTGTGAAGAGCTTGCAGCTCACAGTCTCAATACTGTCTTTGTTAAAGTGACTAAAGGCACAGATTCCAGGAGAAGTTCAATCAGTTAAAACAGTTTTTTCCCCCAAGGTCAAGGCATGGATCTCTGCTGTTTTACTTTAGCCAGCTGGGAATCTTTGCCAAACAGATGTCTTTATTGGAGTCAAGCCTCCCTCATTGACTCAAGTTCCCTCATTCAGACAGAAATCACATTTAATCCAGCATCACTTGATCTCAATTAATGTATTTTCATCCTTTGCCACCTAAAGCAGTTCAACTGAGGTTGTATTTCTCCCTGTGACAAAAGCTGTCTCATTACTTTGTCATATTAGCACACAGTGTGTTAACCTAAAGGTATTAAATAGGCGAGAATTAATCACTGCAACACTCAGTCATCGTTTGACCTTAATGAGCCTTCAGATGGGCAGACAGGTGTGCATGCCTGCTGATGCTGTCTGACACGTTCATTGATAATCTTATCACCGAGTTGTTTCTGGGTACAGTCATTGCAAAAGGTGAAAGAGAGACGATACAGGGTAACGTTGACTCACCATGTCACCTGCTGATAGCAGGGTGTGTTGTGATGCTCTGTGTATTTATATCACACGATGAAGTAGGGCTGCTTGATTATGGCAAATATCATAATCACGGTTATTTTGGTCAATATTGAAATCACGATTATTTAACATGATTACTCATTGCATTTATTGAACTAAAAAAAAACAACTTGTCTTTTTAACAGTGGATTTTCTTCCATTTTAAATAGAATTTAACTGAAAAACAAATAAAAACAAAATAGATGTATGTGTATGTTGTGTATATGTGTGTACATATACATACATACATACATGCATGCATGTATGCATGTATGTATGTACAAAGGCACCCTGCTGTAAAGGAAAGGGGTGCGCTGGATTTATAACACAAGACAAAGCAAGAGCATCATTGTGAAATGGAATGCAGCACAATAATCGTTTTATCTCTCTTGATTTGATTAGATTTACAAATTACAAATATTATTAAACAAATAAACCATCCTGACATTTTTTTCACCAAAGGTAGCCGAGTTGCATTAAAATGAAACAACCATCGTTAGTGCACCAACACATTTCTGGATTTTGAACAGACATTTAAATGTATTTAGATATTTAGATGAAGAGCTGTTTTGTTGGCCTGCAGAGATCAGCCCAGCCTTGACCTCTAGTAGTAGTAGTAGTGGCATCTTGTTGTGTTGTGATATCACAAACAGATGTGTATGTATCCTGTATGTTCTCTGGGAAAAGGCCTGTCTGAATTTGAATGGAAGCAGGAGAGACCGGTCCAGGGTTCAGGGAAATGTTTAGTGTAAACTCCTCTCTCCACATGCATCTGGCAACAGTATCTGAGCAACCCCGCTGGACTCGAGGAAGAGCTAGTTGTTGTGATTGACTGTGTGAACAGACTGTATATTTGTGTGTGAGTGTGTGTGGTATACACATACTGCATGTCATATATCCTCGGCCTGTCTTCGTGTCCCTTTTCTCCTCCTCTGTTTTGGCTCCGAACTGAACTCCCTCTCACTAGCCCCAGATGTAAAAACAAGCTTAACACAAGTGTACATTTCCCTGGTAAATCTGTCAGTGGATGCTAAAACTTGTGTGTCATCCTGACGCTGCACGCTCTTTGCACGCCGAGACACTGCACAAAGGCAATAGAGGAGATTTACTTGTTGAGGGGAAGAGGGACAACATTGTTATTTTCATGTAAATGTCCGTTCCTTTGGGACCTGGCAGGATTTTTAGGGGTGAATCATGGCTCTCTGAGACATTTCACAGGTGGTGGATTTTTTTTTCTTTAATGCAGATCTGCATAGGTTTCAGTTTAGGACATTAAACCTACACAGTCACACAGTCATAACTTAAATACGGGACATGGGGTGGGCATCTTGCCAGTTTGAAAAGCTGAGGTTAGCAGAAGTTCAGAGACATTGTGTGGTATGTATGTATGTATGAATGTATGAATGTATGAATGTATGTATGTATGTATGTATGTATGTATGTATGTATGTATGTATGTATGTATGAATGTATGAATGTATGTATGTATGTATGTATGTATGTATGTATGTATGATTTGACAATTTATGAAAGATAATTATAGTCTGTCATCATATTCTTAGCCAAATCATATTGGTACCAAAGCAGGATGAGGTAATCATGACAGTGTGAGTGACTGACTTGGCTTTTCATTGTCTACTGTAGGTGTTGACTTCAAAGTGAAGACCATTACTGTGGACGGTAACAAGGCAAAGCTGGCAATATGGGTGAGTTAACTCTGTTCACTCTTTATCAACTCTCCTTCGTTCACTCTCTAACCCTGTGTGCATCTCTTTAAAACACTATTCATTCATTTTCAGAATTTTAATCCTTTAAAGGCCAGTTTGTTTACATAATGCAACTGTTGGTATGAACACCCCCCTTCACGCACGCACACATAAAATCATATATATCGGGATACACAATTACATCGTCTAAATTTATAATAGCAAGCAACATACTAACTCAAATTTCTCAGAAAGTCTTATGTGAAAGTATTTAATGAGGCACAGATGATATCCCCCAGTGTGGGATATGTCAATGATTAGAAACAACATTGATTTTGATGCATTTTTATTTTTTGTCCAGTGTGAGATTAAAAGAAAAAACTCCCTCTTGTTACCTTAGAGGACAAAAATGTCCCCTAAAAATACTATTCATGTTATTTCCACTTTCAGTGAGGTATATCTTTTAACTTCAGTACTGATCATCACTACCAAATATTCATTAATTTCCAAAATTTTAACTCTTTAAATGCCAGTTTGTTTACATAATGTCATTGTTTATTAAAAATACAACAACATTGATTTTGATGCATTGCATCAAACACTACAGCTCCATTATACAGCAACAATAACCTGAGTGGAAACCAGGGATTGTATTCACAAAGCAGTTTAGCTCTAAAAGTAGCTCCTAACTTGCTGATTTAGGTGCAGCTCCTAAAAATAATGGCCATGTCAGTCCTAACGTTAGTCCTAACATTCGGCCAAAGAGCATTTCACTAATTATTTTATCACTAAAACCAGCTCCTAACTCTGGGAGAAGTTAGGAGTGCTCAAGAGGACTCAAGAGGACTTGCCGTAAGCAATCCGAACATGGCTGTTGTCGGTAATGTGCGTCGCAATCGAGTCAGCATCTTGCAATTATTCAATGATAGGGAGCTCAT
>JAOVVB010220618.1:0-10559 GCA_028570985.1 Heterobranchus longifilis
TAATAATGCTCTCTGACCACGGTGACTCTGTGAGAGGAGACGTAAACACGGCAGATGAGACGGTTAGGCTAAAGGCTAACCCCAGCAGAGCAGCTCTCCAGACTGTTTTCACAGTAAATGCCCGCGCCCTGAACAATAACCTGCATTTATACACAATTTCGTTCCTCTATGTACTACACTGTATATAGATGGACGACAATAAAGTCGTATCTAATAGTTTAGCCTTGCATTAGCCATAGGCCGTTTGGCTTCTTGTATCGAAGGCACATCAGAGGCACATGCATGCGCATCTGCATTTGTTGAACAGCCAATAGGAACGCTCTCTCTCTCTAATGACCTGTGATTGGCCAAAATCTTCCGTCATTAACTAGATTTTCTAAACCCTGAAACAGAGCCAAGACAAGGTGCCAAAGTCTAGTTTTCTCTCAGACCACTTGAATTACAATATGATGAAAGGTTATTATGGATTTTTTTCCCAGTGACACCAAAAATATTCTGCCTAATCCATTTTTAATAGTTTAACTGAATTATGACGTGTGTATAACTGAATTATGATGTGTGTATATTGTACATTTTTCTGATCAACAAAAATCAAATTATTCTCCAGTGTTTAATTATTTTGTAATAATAAATGTCAGCTCTATTTTGGAGGCTGTAGTTTGTGTTGCTGTTTAACTGTTTTGCATTACACTGTAAATTGTTTCTAATATTTTGTCCACCCCTTTCATATAAATGAGTGTAGACAAGATGAAAAAAAGCACAGAAAGAATTGCATAAAGAAGCTTTTTCTGATAATATCTCTGCATTCCTATGTGTTTTTGACTGACGGCTGATTGTTTCTTCCTAACCAGGCATTTGGCTTCATGTCACGAGTGGCTCTGCAGGCAGAGAAGATGAACCATCACCCAGAATGGTTCAACGTTTATAATAAGGTAATAACGTTCTCCACATTATGGCCCAGAGCACAATTTGTAATAGTGATTGAGGAGTCACTTACAGCGCTGCATTTGTTTAGTATCCATTACAGAGATCTTGGCTTGTAAAATCAAATGGTGTTATCACGGCTACGTGTTTGAGTTACTGCCATATTTGCAATGCTACGGTTGGCTTATGACAAATTACAGACACACCGAGATCAATCAACCCTGGATAAAGTCAGATTTTTTCATGTCAAACAATCCTCACTGGTTCTGGAGAGCTCTCCACTCAAAGCCTGAAACGCACTCCGTTAGTCAGAACGACCGAAAAAACGCAGTAGCTTCACACTCTAATCCCATCGTTTTTCTTGTGAAAAGCTCTGCAAATATCTCCCCTCCACAGCCCCGACACTCTCTCACTTTCTCTGCCTCAGAAATAAAGTAGTGGTTGATATGACAAACCCAGTCCCTGAAAATCTCCCAGCATTAGGCTGTAGCCACTGAGTTACTGTGTGGTGGAGCGGGCCGCTCTGACAGGAATGCTGCTCCTAATCCACTCTTTATTAAAGTGGCTGTAGAACGGTGCTACAGGTCTCTGGGCCCCCACAGCACTTTCCAGCAGACACTTACACATAAATCCCTCTCTGACTGAGCTTCAGCCTCGACAAACTAGAGGCTGTACACTGAGCTCCTGCTAATATTCTATTAATATTCATTCATGCTCTGTTCTGTTTTATTGGCCCTCAGTATTATAGATGTGAGTTTACAAACATTTATTTCTGGGCCGCAGCGGCTCTCCAGGGAGTAACCTCATTGGTTGAGGCAAATCTCAGTGGGTGGAGCCAAATGCAGCCTGCTGGACGCAGAGTTGGACATCCACTGATCACAGTTCCTGCCAAATAACGAGACAATGGACCTCAAGCAGGAAGTGATATATCTTTGTCCACGATTAGTTCTTACTGTATTTTGTCAGTAGATTTCTGGGATTCACCAATGTTTTCTTAGTTTTGCTCTTCTCTTAGGTAAGAGTGGTCGAGAGCACTCTTACTAAATAATAATAATAATAATAATAATAATAATAATAATAATAAGTAAATAAATAAATAAACATCTAATTTTCACAGTCCACAAATTGTTTGTCCTATGCAAGTGAGGAACATAAAAAAATCCTGCATGAATATCATATAATCAAATTTAGATTATCATATTTATATATTAGATGATTATATGTTTTAGCTGGGTTTTGGATTTTCTTGGAATGCTAGTACTGACACTCTGGAAAATCATTTACTTTGTTTTAAGTATTTAAGTTTATTTAACAGTACGTCGATTTCACCACTGCTGAAGTTCTTTCAGGATTTTTTTGGCAGCATCTCTCCAGTTCCTGGGCATGTGTATTTGCACACGGCACAACACCTGCCCTTATAAAGTGTTTAGGGGCATTAACTGTGCTAATAAACAATTATGATCAAGTGTTATTTATCATTCAGCACACCTGGGTGAGAGCAGATTTGGATGGTTAAGAACATTTGGTGCACCTGGAGTTGACTTTTTTCTCTTAACAGAAAATTAAGAGAAAATATGAGGGAAATGTCAGAAAATGTTGCTACATGAGGTCCAATATCTGTCATTCAGTGTGGATCAAGGCTTAAAGAAATAGTTCAACATTTTGGGAAAAGTACTTATTCACTTTCCTTCCAAAATTGAGATCAGAAAATCGATATCAGTTTCATGTCGGTGCGTTAAGTACAAGTCAGCATGAGGCTAGCCTATAGCTTAACATTAAGTGTATGAATCCATGTGCATGTGCATCAGCCTCTGAGTTGTATGAACAGTTTTTATTCTTATTCTTTTTATTGTAATTGTATATCTTGTGTATCTGAGCCCCACTCAGGCAGTGTGCCTGAATTTCATACGACAATAAAGAAAAAAAAACTATCAACACCTCTAAAGCTAAACAGAAAAAGAACAATTTGTGGTTTTAGGGAGAGTTGTGTGCTCGAAGTAAGGAATGTCACACAGAGACCAAACTGAAACCGGTGCTCACCGGCTGAATTTGGCAACCCTGCACTCTAACTGGAGACGCTGCACACAAGTACTGGGTTGATAAATAAACTGTTGTTTGTCAAGAAATACCTCCAACACCCAACTCCCCGTGATAGTTAGCCTTTAAATCAACAACAGAAATATGAGGCACAATTACACCTACGAATACACAGTAATGTCAGATGCACGGATAAAAGCTTCTTCAAAAGAATACTCTACAATGTGTGTGTCCTCACAGGTCCAGATTACTTTGACTACACATGACTGTGGAGGACTGTCAAAACGGGACATCAAAATGGCCAAGTTTATCGACAAAATTGCACTTTCAATGTAATGTTTTTGTCTTTAATCAGAGCGTCCGCCTTGTTTCTCTGCTTTCAGTCACAACTCTGCTCAGTCAAAGAATTATTCCCCACAAAAAATTAATTTACTGTCTCCTAGTTCTGGGTTCATCTACAATAAAACTGTGAAAGATATTCTATTTTGATGTTTGTATTTTGTTTGCCGCATATTTTGTACAAGCTTTCTGTAAGAATAAAAGTTTGATTTTATGAAACGGTGTTGTATTTGTAATTGATTTATAATAGTGTAGCTCAGCACTGACTCTCTCTCTGTCGGAGACCTGCTCCATGATTCTGGCAGATTTAATTTCATTGTGTGTGTCACTGTGTGGTTTTCTTGTTTTCAGCAGAGTTTATTTTCACACATGGAATTAAAATGGAGTGTAATTGCTCTGCAGTACTCTGTCCTGTACTTGCCAACGACCCGGAGGATACTTTTCCCTGTCAGTCCTCCACCGGGCCACATGTTCTCCTTTTGGCCAAGGAGAGAGGAGCAAAATGAGGAAGGGGTCAAAGTCAGTAGGAAGGGGATTTATGCGATTTACGGTTTGGTAAGGGATGAGTCAGATAGGGCTGCTGTGTTTTCCTGTCTGGATCGCCATCAGGAGAAGATCAGCAAAGAGAAGAGAGTGTAATAAAAGCCAAATCAGTAGAACTATGTCCATGCTGCTAACCTGTGTTATGCCCTCTGTTGTGCTCCGTAGCTTCAGCCTGGAGAAGGGAAGTTAATGTTTGTAGCTCTTCTTTCCCTCAACATTTATCGAGGTAGTCTATGCCCTGAGGCAAGGTGCTGAACACCTCAAGTGCGCTGTGTTGGATGGTTTCATATTCTATCATTAAATTTACCATATGTTCAGAGTCTTGTAGGAATAGTTCGGCATTTTGGGAAGTACACTTTTGAAAGATTTTCTGGGGGTATTTCTGCTTTATTTTGATAGTGAGAGACAGACAGGAAAGGCGGGGAGAGAGAGGGTATGACATGCAGCAGAGGGCCCTGGGCCGGACTCGGAACTGCTGAGGTAAGGACTCAGTCTTAATAGTACGCGCCCTACGAGAAGATCGATACCACTGTCATGTCTGTACGGTAAATCTGAAGCTACGGTCAGCAGCTATAGTTAGCTTAGCTTAGCACAACGACTGGAAGCAGAGGGAAACAGCTAGCCTGGCTTTGTCCAAAGATAACAAAATCCGCACCTCTAAAGCTCAGCGGGAAAACATAATTCTAACGGGAGGGAAACATTTTGAAAGGGAGAACAGACGAGTGGCATATGGTACCAATCGTCTAATCAAACTCTCGGAAAGAAAGTGAATAAAGGCCCATCTATAGGGACAGGCATTGCAAAATTGCTTTGTGGTGTGTGGCATTAGTTTATGCTACATGCCCCCTATACAAATAAACATTAAACAAACAAACAAACCATATTTCCCAAAATGTCAAACTCTTCCTTTAATTACATAACTTTGAGCTGGACCTTCATTTTTCTCAGACAGCATAGTGCAAGTAATAGGTAGGAATAAACCAAAAGTAAGCCAACTCTATTCGATGCTCAGGTCTTAAAGTTGATGTAACTTAACTCTGTTACTTTTGGGGGATTGTTGCCCATAACAACTTTCTACAGGATTCAAACAGATGACATGAGTGGCATAGCAGGATGCTAGGAGTGACATTTCTAGTTAAAACTGTGGCGGATTGGCAATTTGACAGTCCACTGAGGGGGTGATGTCTTGGGTGTGTGTGATATGAAGGAGGAGAGACCTGCCTCCACCACAATTAGGAGCACGCTTACCGGAAACCTCAATTAGATTCTGAGCAGCCAAGGTCATTACAATTAATGCAAATTGTCTGGCCCCTGCAAAGTGGAATGGCCTTTCTGGCCTCTTATCTTCACTTCGATGATTCAGACAAAAGTGCTACTCTCACCTCACCAGTGCATTGTGAAAATGTTTAAATTAGGTGACACCTGTAATTTATAAAATGTCTCAAACACAAAGTGCAGCTGCAGCAGAAAAGAGCATCCCGTCATGTCTATATCAAACTCAGGTGTCAGATGTGGAAAATATACCACTAAAATACCACATGCATCCATAAAAACGGATTGAAATGATAACAAAATGACTCATCTCTTTGTTTTAAAGCAGCACAGATTGACCTGGTCAGATGAATGTGTTAGTTCAGTGTTTCACATTATTTTTTTCATACGTTTTCTGTTGGTGTTTACAGATATGGGGTCATAGTTAAAAGCTCAATTTGCAGAGAAGTTAAGAATGCATTATTGTATTACATTGGAAAAATTCCAAAAGATATAAGAAAAAAAACCAAACCCAAAGTTTATTTTTAAAAACACGGAACTAAATTGTCATTCCCCCCGTCTTTCACACGATTTCTAGATATTCATGCTTTTCAAATTACCTCTCATTTGGTTAGGTCATAGGTCTTGCAAAGCTGGTGTGTAATATGTTTTCTTTTCAGATGACACTGCAGGATCCCAGTTGTGTTGGAACCCATAAAACTCTGTATGTAACTTATGCTTGACTGTTGCTGCTAAAGCTCAGTTTTCCTGTTTCTTTCAGGCCTTGACTAACATGGTAACTGAAACCGTATGTGCTGTAGACTGGCTGCATTTACATTCGATTAAATAATTTGTCAAATTTTCACAGTTTTGCTTTTTTACAGTGAAGGCCATTCGGGCCCACACACACATTGGTGAGGTTAAAGCACATGCTCAAAGTTAGATATTTATATAATAGTATATATATATATATATATATATATCATATTGCAAAGATGATTTGTGAGCACTTAACCCCCTGTTCATTCATCTGTATTGTCAAGTTATGACCAAAATTAGAGAACCGTAGCATCTGTTGTGTATTAAATCGCACAACACTGACCCACACATCCTCCCCTCAAACTGCAGGAAGACACCGGCAAGGCTGGAAACAATACGAGACATTTCAGGTCTTCTTACTGGTACTGACCTTGTCTCTGTACTGTCCTGCGTATGGAAGTATATGATGGCCATCCTCATGCTCAACTATGTATCATAAGTTGTTTCAGCAATCTTTTGGTTGATACCATTTGTTACACATATTTGGTGCAAAATATATTTAAAAAATGTAACTACTAGAAAATTGATAAAAAAATGGTCAGAAATCCATTCAATATACCACATTAAGAAACCAAAACTTTGAGGAACACCATAGAAAAATCCATGCTGTGATAGAGGTCACAACAGGTCATTTTATACAGTGTGGTCAAGTTTTTTTTTTAAAAAAAGGTCTCACTACAATGACATGGCTACTGTGAGGACCAACATCATCACACTAATACAATTGGGCTCATTGAATCCACAAGAGTCTCAGCTTTTCGGTCATACCCAATTTATGTAATTTCAAGACTGTTTATGGACCCCAGAATGCAGAAATATTCAAATACACCATTTAAGATGTGAAAATATCACATTTATACTGCATGACAAACTTCATGGGATTAGCATAAAGCGAGCATGTCTGTAAAGAGGAGACTCCTGGGTACCCATAGAACCCTTTTTCATTCAGATATCTTGAGGTCAGAGGTCAAGGGACCACTTTGAAAATGGCCATGCCAGTTTTTCCCTCGCCAAAACTTGACTTTGGAGTGTTATTTAGCCCCCTTCCTGACGAGCTGGCATAATATGGTTGGTCTCTAAGGATTAAATGATTATCAAGGGTTGTTGATTAATTAATTTCTATCGTTGCAGCTCTACAAGCCTCTCTAACTGCTAGACCTCCATCATCTGTCCTCTGCGGAGGAGGAGGGGAGACTTTTCAGTGACCAGACAGCAGTTACTACAAGGCCAGGCCGAGCCAGACCAGGCCAGATGTGGCCCCTTCACATAATTGGCCTCAGCTGATGGCCAGAAGCAGCAGGCAGCCAAGCCAGCCCTCCCATTAGTGAACTCCCTGGATTCTGGCTCCATAATCCATTTTCAGCTTCACCTACTAATTCTGCACCGCCAGCAGTCCAGCCTGCGCACGCACACGCACATGCACACGCACACACGCACACACACACACACACACACACACGAGAAGCAGAGGAAGACAGACAGACGGGAAAGAATGAGGAAGAGAGGCAGAGAAAGTGGGGAGGGCCGTTGAGGGGGGATAAGAGATTTGCAGAGGTGCAGGGTAAAAGAGTGGAAAGGAATAAAGTTGAGAATAGATGAGTGGGACGGGCCAGGTGGGGGATGCCTTTCCCCCTTTTTTGTGCAGACCTTGAGATGGAAAAATAATAATTCTCCCCAGCATAAAGCGACAGAAGGGTAAAGAGGGAGATGGAGTGGGGGGTTTCATCAGCAAGTGAGAGAAGAAACCCCGAGCAGGAGAGAGGCTTTCTGGGCTTTTTCCAAGTAGCTGCTGTGCGTGATAGTGGCCCATATTTCTCCACTTGTGTGTGAATCGCAGTTTCACTCCCTGGCCATGTGGGGAAGGGTTAGGGGACCCAGTAGTTGCAATCTGATACAGCCAAATAAAGATAACAAGGTCATAGAAAGTCAATCTTGACTTAAGTCTGCTTTTTGAGTCTCCAGGGGGAGTGCACAGGCCAGCGTTTAGCATGGGCTTTCGTCTGTTGTGGGATTCGCTGCAGACACACCGCTGATAGTAATCACAGCGTACGCTTGATGCCAGAAAGCAACCAGGAGCTTAAACATTAGCAGAGACATTTGTATAGCATTTGTTATTTGATCAAATGCACCCCGTTTGTACATTTCCCATGTGGTGCGGCAGTAACTACTGGACGACCACTGACTGTTCACATCTGTGCGAACAGAAACATATTATTGTCTGTTTTGCTGATAAATGGCAGTTTCATGCTGTCTTCTTCCATTTAAAAGATGAGTTGTCAGTAGTCCTTTTCTTTGGTGCAAAGGAAAACACATTTTCTCTGGGATATGAGGGATCACTGTAATGGTTGTCATGCTGATTCCAGAGTGAAGTAAAGTATCAGCAACAGAGAAGCTCCCTAATAACAGACGTCCATTACAATCGTCAAGGTTTCATGAGCTAAGAAAAACATGTTTTTTAGCTTTGTGATGATGCATTTTTAAGATTTAATATAGTTTATCTAACATAAGAATTTCCTGAGGCCATACAAGAACATTTAATTCAGTTTATCTAAAAAAAACCTGTAAAAAATTTGGAGATGCATGTTTTTTTTTTACTGGAAAGATACAATGTGTAATGTGGCTGTTCACCATCTTAGTATTAACGTGCTAATATTTGCTAATTAGCACTAAACACAAAGTACAGCTGAGGCTTATGGGAATGTCATTGTTTTTTCCAAGTATTTGTATTAGACATAATTTAAACCATACCTGATGATGGCGCTACATAAAAAGTTAAAGGATCACCATATAGTTATTAAAATTCATCGTGAGGGGGACATGCATATCTGAACCAAATGCCATGGAAATCAATCCAATAGTTGTCGAGACATTTCTCTAAAAAACTAAAATGTCAACCTCATGGAGGTGCTAGAGGAAAGGTCAGGGGATCACCAAAGTCTGTAGGCGTCGTCCTCTGAGGACCATAAATGTTTGTCCAGGATGTCAATCCATCCAGAAGTAATGAGATAATTCAGTCTGGACATGGTGGAGCGACCAACCGACAGAACGACATCGCCACCAAAACACAAATACATAAATTCTATATTGTATGTGGACATACTTTTGGGTAGCGTTGGTCTGGCGCTCTTAATGTTACAGCACACAATGATATTTTAGACTGTGCTTCCAACTTTGTGGTAACAGTTCTGGGTGGGCCCTTTGTTTATACATCACAATGTCCCTGTGCACAAAGCAACATCCATAAAGAAATATTGTTCTCCGTTTGGTGTGGAAGAACTTGACTGGCCTGCACAGAGCACTGACCTCAACCCCATCCAGCACCACAGCTCGGCCTTATCGGCCAGCATATGTGGCCGACCTCATTAGGGCTTAGTCGATTAAGATTTCTTTGTTTTTTATGCTTTTTTCACGCTGAATGACTTATTTCCAAGAAACTTATGAGCACATTTCTGGTAAACACAAGATTTAAAGTGGCGCTTTTGCATGATTCTTTGTGGAGAAACTCAGTTTTACAGATATGACAATTAAATCAACTAATCGACAAAATCATATGAGTGTTAGTCGACTAAGAATTTCTTTAATCGAGGACAGCCATAGACCTCACATGCTAAGGGCAAATCCCTGCAGCTGTTCCAAAAGGCTATTACAAGAACATATTAATGCCCATCATTTTGAATGACATCTTCAACAATCACATGCATGTAATGTTCCCGCTGTCCACATACTTTTGACCATGTACAGTGCATTCCATAAGTTGTTGTATTACTTTTTTAGTATAGTCACTTTGTGTCATGCCCTGTTAGCAGTAGTGCTTTCCTTCATCTCCCAGAATTCCTTATGTCAAGTGGGTGTTGCAACAGTTTTTTATTTTGTTATGCCTGCCCATGAAGGTACAGTAACTGCGCACTGATGAGTTAAGTTAAGTCAGATAATTGGCTTCCTTTAAAATAAATAAAGTATATTGAAGCAGATCCTTCATACAGTAGGCTCCATTCTTTACTCAGCCACCCACAGCTCTCTTTAGTGTGTTTTAAGCACACACAAAAACACTTGGCTGTGAAGTCACTGCAGTTTGACTCGGTCACTAATCCCAAAATGACTGTCATGTGTCAGCTTTGTCAGAATTACTGCGGCACTGAGACTGAGTATTGGCTGTAATTACATCATTTTCTCAGTACACATATAATTATAGTAATTCATGCTGTTGTACATTGGCTTGCTACAGCATGCAGTTATTGGCCAAATGCTCTTTTGACTATGTGATCCAGTATTTTGTAATAAATCTTCAGCTCCATAAATCAAAGCATGTCTCTTTGCAGCACAGCATAAATGTTGGCTTGTTATAGCAGTTAATACTAGAATCAGCAGGTTGGCTTTAGGCAGATTAAATTAAAATATATTTATAAAGATAACATATTCAACTTTGGGTCAGAATCAGAATCAGAATCAGAATTGTTTTATTGCCAAGTATACAAGTATACAAGGAATTTGTTTTGGTGGTATGGTACATACACAATAACACAAAAAAAAACACAGAAGTATATATAAACAGATAAATAAAAATAAAACCAGTAGGTAACAAAAAACAGTAGGTATATGTACAGGGAATATTGAGAGGAATGTGCAATATATTGAATGTGCTATTT
>JAOVVB010220629.1:0-10559 GCA_028570985.1 Heterobranchus longifilis
ATATAGTTATAGAGAAGCATATCAGTATTTACAGTACATATTTACAGCAGCTACTGGCTAACATGTCACCTCAGGGATTTGAAAACACAAGCATTAACTTATTTAAATATCTACATCAGGTTACAGTGATGTGATCTAATGTTAGGAGAAATCACCCTTCTATCTGATGTTTAGGGCATATAGACAGAGAGGACTATGGTGCTGAAAGCACATGATCCAGGCTGCATTAACCTCCTCTGCATGGCCTGGCTTTTGCTATTGTGCCTGAGCTACACTAGGTCTAGGCCAGCTGGCTCAGGTCCCAGTCCTTCAGTCCTCTTCACTGAAGGGTGAAGTGGATCAGTGCCAGAAAGAGCATACAGATGCATTCTGTTGGACACGTAAATGGAGGGATGATGATGGACGGCACACAGGAGCAGTCGGGCCTGTGGAGGATAAAGTAGGAAAATTAACCAATGACAGGAATTGCTTAGACACTGACCACTATGATTGAGGGATGTGTGGAAATAAAGATGAAAGGTGGATTGGCAGGTCTGAAAGTGTGCTGGGAGGAAGCCACCACTATTGACCATCCTGCCAGATTATTAGAAGGATGGGTGAATGGAGGGATGGCTCAGTGGGTCAGGAAGTCCGCCTGGTTCCCAGGATCTGTTGGACTTAACTGGGCTTTGGTGTCCTGCTTGACCTGAATTTAAGATGTCTAAGAGCGAGTCGATGTCTGTCCAACCGCTGATAAAAGCCTATCGACCGAGGGATTTACGCTAAGAGATCGAAGTCAGTTACTCACATGCAGGCATGAGACACCGTGTCAGTGCAATAGCTACTGACACTAATGCTGAGTGATACAGTTGAAATCATTATCACAATATTCATTATTTTAAGCTATACTGGCAGCATGGCTCCAGGGAGTCAAATTCCAGTCAGTCCAGCACAACTGAAATATCTCAACAACTATTGGATGGTTTGCTGTGCAGACATTTATGTTCCCCTCGGGATGAATTGCAATAACTCCCTGACTGGTGATTCCCTGACTGTTCATCTTAGTGTCATCATCAGGTCAAAGTTTGAATTTGTTCAGTACTTTAGCTTTGCAGGTATATGGTCAAAAAACAATGCCCATCAGCCTCAGCTGCACTTTGTGTTTAGTGCTAATTAGTAAAAGTTAGCATTGTATGCTATGTTTATTATGGTAAACATAGTAAAAAAAAAAAAAGTACTTTTTTTATTTGTTTACTTTTTTTATTTATTTAAACAAATACAGAGTTACCAGCCACCAGCCAAATGCTGGTGAAATATGCAAGTGGCTGCTACATTTGCTTCACTCACCAGCCACAAAAAAACAATGGTCATCTATTGAGTGGCAGGTAGATTTTAGAATCCACCAGCCACAGTGGCAGGTGGACTAAAAAGTTAATTCCCAACCCTAAACAGCAGCATGTTAGCATTGTCACTGTGACCATGTTAGCATGCTGATGTTAGCATTTAGCTCAAAGCACTGCTCACAGAGCTACACGTATAGGTGGCTATAGATTCATAAAATAATGAAATTACTGTCTGTTGCAGTGAACTGTGCTCCACTGTTATCGGTTGTGTTAAACAAAAACTTAAATGACTAATTTAGTTAATTTTTAATGATAGGCCTTACAATCATCACAACCAAATTTAACTGAAACACGTAAGAAAATGATTTCAATTCTTGTTTTTGCTTTTTTTATGGCATATCTTTTTTCAAGGTCAACAATACTGAAGGCACTGACTGTACACTATAGGAATAAGAGATCCAGCAGTTGGAGTCATGACACACACCAATTTCCCTAAGTATTTAAGCCTCTAAACAATTTGCATTTGAACTAAAGATCTAAATGTTTCCATTCACAAACAGTTAGGCTTGTTTCAATAAAACAGGATTAACTGGTTTGCTGTGTGCGTCATCAGAGCTGCAACACTTCCTTCAACAGCAAATCTCCACCAATCAAATGTCCCGAATTAATAAATAATTGTATTTGGGTGTACAGTACTTAGCATGTCCTCCTCTCTCTGCATCAGTCAGATGCCAGGTCAGAGCACCCCAGATATTCACAACACACAATCACAATCAATACTCCAGAAGAATGCTTTTGAATTAGAGGAAGGACGAGTGAGTGAGTGAGTGAGTGAGTGAGTGAGTGAGTGGGTTGCAGTGGCTTCACTCCCAACAGTATTTCATTGCATATTTCTATGTATGTAACTACAGTACACATCAAATATATTGACTGAATTGTGTTGAAACAATGACTATAGTATAAAACCATGACACAAAACCACAAGGCTTTTTTGTGAGATTTTTTGACGACACACAATCGTTTTGGATTTTTCTGCAAAAAGAAAGTGTGCAATGCATTTTGGGGGCCTTTTTAGACAACATACTCAAATATGAGGCATTTTGAAAATGTGGGATTTTTGACCAAAAAACCACGCCAAAAAATCGGCCAAAAAAGTCATGCTATAGTATGACTTTTTTGCCGATTTTTTGACGATACACGAAACTTTGCCATTTTGGATTTTTTTTGCAAAAAGAGAGTGTGCTATGCATTTTGGGTGAATTGTGTTGAAACAATGATTATAGTGTAAAACCATGACATTTAAAAAACAAAACAAAAAAAAACTCCCTTTTCAACCTAATTTAGCCCAGCTTTAAAGAAACACTTCACCCCCAAAATGATAATCAATTACTCACCCCGTTATCTTGAATTCGTGAAGAAAACATTTTTCTCCCATGCCTCCACGCCGATGAACAAAGAATCTAAATAAACAGAGAAAATTATTGATGAATTGAAGTAACAGGGGCCCGCGTGTACAAACTTTCACACAACTCGTGCAGTATAATCATTCATCCAGTCGTATGCTCAGAATTTCCCAAACACATGCAGTTTTGCTAAAACCTGCTAAAATGCAGGTTTCTTCACAAATTCATTGAAACACAGCATGAGTAATTTATATGATCATTTTGGAGGTGAAGTATTCCTTTAATATTTATGTCAAACCGTCTTCTGACCAGAAAAAAATCACTAAATCAATGTTTACTGAGGAGAGAAGGTCCAACCGACAACAAGATTCACTTTCTGTAAGCCTCGTCTGAACCTTTTCACCCGTGTGACCTTCATCAGGGTGTAAATTATACATTAAGTCTGACCTAAAATATTAAATATTTCTGGGGATTATTACAGCCACTTTTTCCATTTCATTCTGAGACTGTTCTGTCTTCAGCTGCTGTCCGTTATCACAGATAAGAAAATTAAATGAACTTCTACTGCCTCCCACAGCCAGAAGGAAGGGGAAGAACTTAAGATACTCAGATATGTTAATGACATTTTTTTTTAACATTTACACTTAGTGATGTCCCCTACTGGACTGGCAAATTAACATTTCATTCTTTAACTAAAAAAATATTATTTTACCCAACCACAAATACAAAGAGGGAGGGGTTCAAATTGAATAGCTATTTCAAATCAGCCCACATGTTGATCTTGTAACTTTGCTGAAGAAAGGTCAGAGGCTGCGTTGCTGCGCTGACTGTGCCGTTTGTCATGGCTTCCTGCCAAACATCCCACCCTCTTCTTATCTCACCTCCTACTCACTCTCATTGCTTTCTCTCTGCCGTTTACTTCCTCTGTGTTGATGCGCTTTTAACTGTGTGTAACACAACAGTGTAAATGTCGCAAGAAATAATTACCACACACACAAAACGTGAAACACTGAATTATGATACACATTTCCACAGTAGAGAATGATGATGTGCTTTACCCACCACTTCCTTTTTAGGTTGGGCTTTTGTTAACACTCCTGCCTGGTTTTGCATAGGCATGCACATTTACATGAGAAACAAAGGGAAAGTAATTAAGTACATTTACTCAAGTACTGTACTTAAGTACAATTTTCAGGTAGGCTACTGTACAATTTTCAGGTAGGCTACTTTACCTGACTATTTCCATTTTTATGCTTCTTTATACTTCTTCTCCACTACATTTCAGAGGGAAATATTGTAGTTTTTACTCCACTACAGAGCGTTTACAGTATAAATGATGATGGATTTTATAGATTAAATTAAACTACAGTATACAAAGTTATTTAAATTAATTCTTCAACCACTTTAAACATTATAATGATGTAGTAATGCAAATAATATATATAACACTCTGGCAGGGGCTATTCTGCTGTCTAGTTCTGTCATCTAATGAGTACTTTTACTCATCTTTTAAGAAGATTTATTTTGGTACTATTTATTATGTAGTTCTGCTTAAGTGGAATTGTGAATAGCAGGACATTTAGTTGATTAGTTTATTTGTATTATTGTTGTGGGGTGGTGCTACTCCTACTGACGTAAAATGTCTCAATATTTTCTCAACTAGAAGAAGAGAGAAGACAGAAAAGGTTAATGAAAAAAACTGCAAAGTTGAAAAATGTGAGATCTGAGCGGTTATTAAACATCATGCTAACTTTTGATACCTTTTCTTTCTGCTGGTTGAACAGCCGTATCTCCTCCACAACAGCAACACCCAAAAAACACAGATAAGGGCCAACAACGAAAAGTAGGGTATTCTGTATTGTTTGTCATAAGAATTATGTGTAATTGTGTTGTTTTATTTATTTATTTTTTTAAATAGACTGTTTGTGATTGTTTAATTTTTTCCTTTTTGTTTGTTTAATTTTAAAGTATTTTTGTGTCTTGTAACTTTGACCCTCCTCCCCCTCACCACCAGATATTTATTGAAAAATTCCTAATTAATAAAGTTCGGATTGTGGAGCTTGGATCAGCCGGCTGGCTCATCTCGTACTCTGCTCCTACAGAAAGGACAACTGTTGAAAGCATGTGGAGTGGGAATATACCAAATTGATCAAATTTGTCTGGACCTGCAGAGAGCTGTACTTATTAATAGCCTGGTACTTGAAACAGAGCTGCCTGACTTTAAATGCAATAGGCTCAGTTATACTCCAGAGACGTTTCATGTTATAACTCAATTGTAAGAATTAACACGGTTACACCTTTAAATACCCCCTCCCTTTGTGCGAAGCTTCAATCTGCGATTGCGCGTCAGCTCTCATTGGCTGTCGGTGATAATCGGTCAACAAGAGGACCAGAGGGAGGCAGGAGGGCACGGGGCAGCATGTTTACAGGCCACTTACAGTCGTAATTAGTTGCTCTAAACGATTTACTCGCTTTATTTGATTTTTTTTCATCCCCGGAGACACTGAAGCTCAGGGCGGTCGTCGACAATGTTTCTGTGCCGCACGGGGAGGCTGTCTGCAGCGGCTCTGGATCAGGCTTTCAAGTCAACGGGCTCGTTTCTAGTGCGACTCAAAGCAAACAGACTGAGGGACGTCACTTTGACGTTACATAATAAGGGTTACACGTTTCAGCGGTACCGGTGTTTCTGTGTATCCGCCGGTGGGGTCGACGCAACTCTTTGTGTGCACCCGGGGAAACAACAGCCGGACCCGCAACCTGTCCAGAACCGGGACTCGTCGTGTGCTTTTGACTGGGGACACTTGCACCGGGTGGCTGTGAATCTCCCCAAGCGCGTGCAAAGTGAAGGCTGTAATGTAGATATTATCACGCAGCCGCTCGTGCATGCAAACAGGCGCCACGGCAGCCGGGGACAGCCGGTGGGTAATGGTTTGTTTACAGGTAACTGGGGGGTTTTCAGTCGACTCTGCTCTGCAGGGACCATGCAGACCAGAGCTTTGTCCACGAAGAAGAGCGACGCCGGCGAGCAGCAGCCGGCTAACAACAAAGAGGTAATTTAAACTATTCAACTCAAGTGTTTGTCTAACCCCAGCAGTGGCCGGTTAATAAGAGGTCCCAGTCTGTGTCCGCACAGTGTTCAACTGGTGGTGGTGGGGAAACCCCCGTATGTGTCCCGGTGGTGTCCGGATTGAACTCAAAACCATGAAATATGCAAAAAGCTGCCTGCCCGCCTGCCTGCCTGGGGCTCTTCACTAACAGCCATCGTGTAAGCAGTCAGGCAGGCTTGTTATACAACACTGCATGACGCGCACAGCTGTGTGTGGGGCTGCACTGGGAATTCACAGTAGTCCATGTATAATTGATCTGTCTTCACATTTAAAATCTGACGTAGCAGAAGTGTTATTTACAGAGAGTAATGAGAGCACATGCTGACTCACTGTTCTACAGGCTGAGACACCTGACTCTTCAAAATGCACTGGAGCAAACTCATTCTGGCTCCTTCATAGTCTGAGTAAGGAATCCAATGAGTCACTTTATCCAAACCTATTTCATTTGAATATGATGTAAATTAAGTGCGCACTCTGGCATGTGCTCTTTCAGTGGTGAGTCACACCAGTGAAGTGAAAGAGCTACAATGAGCTGTTCTTAAAAAGGCACAACAGACACTACAAAACTGTATAGTCTTCAGGGTTTTTACTCTGAATTACATAATTATTACGTTAGATAATTACACAAGACTAATGCGGTGTTCAGACCAGACGTGAATAAAATAATCTACTCTATTCGTGTCATTCGCTTCGCCCGACCGGAACTTGCGTCTAATCGCGTCTTTACATTGACTTTATATGTAATTAATTCGTGCAAATTAATTCGTGTGTACACGACATAATGGGGTGTTCAGACCAGACGCGAATAAAATAATCTACTCGCTTAATTCGCTCGAGTTTGGACGCTGGAATCTTCTGTTTTGACTCGCTTCATTCGTGCGATTACTCGCGACTCGAGGGAATAGGGGGAAAACTCTGGCTTGTTTGTATTTCTTTAAATGAATCACAATCATCTTGGGCGGCACAAAGCCCCGGATGCAGCAACGGTTCCCTACCAGCTACATTGTACTGGACTTCATGAAAACGTATGTTATGAGTTCGAAAGGTTTTGCGCAAAAACTGTGCACACAAAAAAAGATAGCTAGATAGTGCAAGGGGCCTGACATCCGGCGTGTGAGAGAGCGCCGGGTGTCAGGCTTTATTCCAGCTCTGTATATTAAGTAAGCCAGGCTAAGTACAGAGTATATGTGACAATTCATTAACATACCTGCATATTATCAGAATTATTTAGTTGAACTTGAACTACTCACTCAACCTATGCTATGCAAGCTTTTCAGGTTGAGTGATTAGTTCAAGTTCAGCTATATTATTCTGAGAATATGTACGTATGTCCATGAATTGTCACATATACTCTATTGATGTTAAACACCTACAGACAGAATTTCAACTAATAAGCTGTTGAAATGTTACAAATACTATAAACTCTGTATAGGCAGCTATTCAAATAATGTGTTACCAGACAAAGTGCTGATGGGCATTAGCTTTGACGAGATGTGATTACAAACCAAAGTATTTGTACTCGAGGAAAAGTCAGGGAATTACCAAAGTCATTTGGATTCATCATCTGGGCTCCATAAATAACTGAACCACATTTCACAGCAGTTATTGAGATATTTCATCTGGACCAAAGTGGTGGACCGACCAACACTGCCTCTACCATGGCTCTTAAACTTTAACCATGACTAATATTTGGTCAAAGAAGCACAGATAAAAAAAATAACACAGCTCTTTTGAGTAGTTACCTGGATGTAACCCCAGTTCTATGAGTCCTTCTCTGCATACAGAAACAACAGAGCTTGCTATGGTAACTTTTTTTGGGCAGCATGCACATAGAGGTCTGTGGTCGGGTCACGGTCACAGGGGCGATGCCGATATTTACGTCACACTCAACTCGCGCAGATGCAGAAAGTATAAATTGGCCTGATTTAGCATTGCATTCCAAAACATTATCAGACTCACGATGGACCGTGTCAGCGCTGACAGTTTGGTCAGAGATTCAGGAGTGTTATACTATTAGCAGCTAATATAACCTCTGGCAGAGTTCAGATAAACTCTTATTTCTAACTCCACACCTCCAGATTCTTTTTTTCATTTCCAAACTTCCAACCTCAGACCCAACCGACACTGAGGCAATTCATCGGACTTCGCTCCCTCTGGAGCCACAAAATACTTTATACAACTTTTTTTTCTCCACATATGCAAGACCACTTAGCAGTAACTTTTTAGCTTCTGCTTGAGCCTCTGAGGAGGGATTCACCACTTTACCATTTCCCCCCCGCACTGTCTGTGTATGCGTGTGCATGTGAGTGCGTCTTTGTCTGTGTTTTCATGCCACTGTGACTTGGCATGTGTTTTCATGGCTCTGAAAAGCTGTTATCAGACACAGCAGTCCCACTGTTCCCCTCCTATACACCCTCCCTGGCACAACTCCCTTTGGCCGTTCGCTCACATGACCCTCCCACGCTGCTGCCTGCCTTTACTTTTAGCTCGGCCTGACTTGCCTCTGAAAGGCAAAGGCCTGCTCCCTCGCCCACTCTGGCCTTCCTATTGTCCATTGTTGGCACGCTAGTGAATACGTCACCCAGACTGACATCCAGGGGGCTTGGGACAAAATTTAGCAAGACTAATTGCAGCTAAGATAAAATATCTGCTTGTTTTTCTCCTGTTCCCTTCTTATTCTTTTTCTTCTTCATTGTTTCTTGATTAATTGTCTGACTCAGGCCAACAAAGGACGATAGTCTTAAGAAAGCAGAATGTCTGTGCAGCCAAAAAGCTGTAGAAGGATATGAATGAAAGTTACTGTACAGCCCCTTTCCCACTGGCCAAAAAACACTAACACCCACTAACTTCTAACTTTTGTCTTTAGTGGGAAAGGTTACACTAACATTAATTCCCGGGACAAATCTCTGCAGTAGTCACAGGTATTTATCAGCTCCAGCTCTGATGGAGACATGACTCCCGGGTGGACACGCTAATTTTCGCCTCTATTCCATTGATGCTATGACGCACGTCGCCTCCGTCGGTTACTTCTGCAACTCTGTCATCTGTCCGTCTCCGTCCGAGCAGCGCTCGAACATCGTTCTAAATTAGTTGGTACAGAATTTGAAAAAGAGATCGAATAAGTAACATATGAAAAAAAATTTTTTGTCACATTTTCACTGGCCTCCATGCTGTTTTCTACTGTTTACTAAATAAATCAGAAATGCATACTCGTCTACTGGCAATGGGAAAGGAGTTTATCGCCTATTTTAGCAGGTTCTACAGTGTTAAAAAAACCCACATATACAGGCTAATTTTTTGGGGAAAAGGGGTATAAGTTAGGCCAAATGTCGCACATGGCAGTGAATAGAGAGCCGGCTCCATCTGCAGTTCACAGTCCCAACATGTAGAAGGTACAAATCAAGTTATCAAACTTCAAATTAAAGTTTTGAATTGTACAATAAATATGCTTTTATACATATTTTAGCTATGAAATGTTGCACATTTCAGCACACAGCTTTACCCTTTTAGTCCTGAATCTCGACAGTATTACATACAAAACTCCTATTTGTTGTGTATTTGAGTTATATGCTTGTAACGTATCTAGTTGATTATTTTGACATAAATTTACTCTTTCATCACCATAGTTATCATTTCTGTATTTTATTAAGATTATCAGGAAAAGTATGCTAATTCATATTTTCCTATCGGCCTACATTTTGTCCTCATCACTGCTGAAGTTGACCGTGACTTGATGGTCTACTATAATAATAACTTGCCTGATAAAGAGGTCACTAGGACTCCCTCGGAAACGAGATGATAAATCTCAAGAGGTTTATCCTGATGTAATAAATACATTTCTGACACTGCTGTATTCTTTGTACTTGATAAGCTGCCTCAGAACAATGTCAATATTTAGTCTAATAATAGATTCATTCCATACAGGTCCGAGCGACTTCCTGTTTTCTCAGGGAAGGATTGTGTTTCCTCTCGGCAAAAAATATATTTGGACACAATGCCCTCCTGCCAGCTGCCGTTTTTACTGTTTCAATTTCAATTTAACAGCCCATCATCATCAAAAAGAAAATAAATAGTATGCAGTAAAGCTAAAATAATTTTCCCCCAGTATCTTTAATCATAATCGAAACCTCTAATTAACCCAAAAGGGCGCCATAAAATATATTTGGTTGTAATTGTATTACAACAGCAGCATGATCAGGCAATGGGTGACCTTGAGCACCAACAGATTTGTGTCCATATCACTGGTACAAACTGTGAAGTACTGAATTTTGGCTCTTGGTCTTGTTTACTTTGGTCAAATATTTCCTGGTTGAAGTCATGCTTTTATTTTAACACAGGGCTACAGTATTTAGTTTTTTCTTCCTTTAACTCCCACTGTAATGTCCCTTACACCCTCTCACATCTAAAGACAATGTGAGTTTTAGTCATATAAGACTTTGCAAAGACTGGGGATACTGCAGGGTCACTATTTGCAAGACTACAACTACACCAAACTCCCTTTAAGAAATATGACATATTAACAAAAAAACCTAATCTAGAAACACGAGATACATTTTCTTTATAATCTCTGCACACCGGAGTACTCAACTCATAACACAATGCATTACATTAACGCAATCTAATCTTATTTTATATTTATTCATCACTTGTATATTTGTGCTTTCCTCTTGTTTTTCTTTGGTTCTATTTTTGTTTTGTGTATATTTTGCTTTTGCTTGTGTTGTTTC
>JAOVVB010220668.1:0-10558 GCA_028570985.1 Heterobranchus longifilis
CAGACATAAAGTAGTATTTTGGTGGAAAACCTTTAAAACTATGAGTACTCAGACAGAAAGTAGTATTTGGGTGGAAAACCGTTAAAACTATGAAATTATATTTTTTAACTATTAATAAAGTAATTAGTTATGTTTTACAAACCCTTATAAAAATAATTAGAAAGTGGTACCAATAGCTTATATTTAAGCCGTTATGATAATGAGCTACTTTTTAATACAGTACATTTTGCTGCTAATACTTCTGTTCTTGTACTTTACTAAACTATTGAATGCAGGACTTTTACTTGAACACTTTACTCTGAATAATTCTTGCACCACTGTTTATACTGAGTCTACAACCTTCACTTACATAATACAACCACACAGTGTCACCATTTCCTTTCTCTCTTTCTAAGTTGAAATGCAGACACTAGTGAAAGAAAATACTGTTTAATTGAATTAAGTATATATTATGATCATCAGTCAACTGTTTAAGGATGTATTAATCCATATTGTTTTTATGGTATATCTGTTGCTGTTAGTTTAGCAATCTCCCTTCATCATATTGATCTTATGTGTTTTGTGAACTTTAATTATTCTGTTCATATTCTAATTCATTGTAAGTCAGTGAGACTCTTTCCTGGTAAAATAAAGTGTTTTTTTTAAATGTTTTTTTTAATTTTAAACTGTATTTAACCAGGAGTCAAAGATTCATTGAGATTAAAATCTCTTTTTCAAGAGTGTCCTGGCCAAGACAAGCAGCGGCACAAATAACAGACATCAAACTGCAGACTTAAAACAAACACAACAATTTAAAATGGAGACAGGAAACAAAGTTATAAGATATCAAAAGACATTCAAACATTCAAAACATCTACTGCCAGATGTGCTTCCAAGTCTTTTACTAGAAATGTGTCTTATGAAACCTGCTCCCGAAGATTCAATTAGTTTTTCTACTGATTCCAAATAGAGGGAGCAGCATACCTAAAGGCCCTCAGTCCAGTACAGACTTTAGGGACAATTAGAAACAATAAGTCTTGGGAGCAAAGACAGTAACTTCCCATATTTTTTGTAGGATGTAGATCAGAACAGTCTTGTAAGTTTTATATGAAGCATTCAATCATTCCTGCTTTGGTATGAATGAAATGCAGTCGGTCATGCATGCATATATATTATTTACACAGAGATAAATTAGAAAAATATGGCCATGCAGCCACAGTTGATTGCAGACCTGCTAATTCAGTGCACTTATTGGTGTAATTGGTGTCCTCTATTATACTTAATGTATGCCTCCCATGTGTAGCAGGTGTGCATAACTGATGTAACGTGTCACCCACTGAGCTGAGAGAAGCCCGGCGGCAGAACAGGACAGACAAAAAAAAAGTTGTGGTACAACAGCTATAGGTAGCCAGGATGATCTGTGGAGAGGCCCGTGGTAGGAGAGCTGTCAAGCCAGTGTCATTAGTTGACGTCTTTCAAGGGTGTGTTGTGCTTTATTTTTGATCTACAATACACTGGTTGAATAAGAGGCTTCTGTCTATATCTGCCGACAGGAGGAGAGCAGGCCGAGAATGGCTGGTCGGCAATTTTCCTCCTGACATCAGTTTGACGGTTAGAGGGATGACAAGCATCCTTCAATTAGATGGAATTTTCTCACTGCTGTCAAAACCTGCTCAATGTCAACCTGTCGCTGAGGTGCTGGTGTTAGTATAGCTGCAATTTCTGCTTTTCCCCCCCCCCAGCCTGGTCTCATGAAGTGGCGTATGGATAACACACCAATTTGTTAATTTTTTTGGGGGGCTTGTATTCGCACCGGAACTGTAAAACCACCTGCGCTAATCTTACACACTCTGAGCAACTATACTCCGGAAGTGAGGAGACGCAGTGTTAGGGCTGTCTTTGATTAAAGAAATTCTGATGGGGTGTTCAGACCAGATGTGAATAAAGTAATCTACTCGCTTAATTCGGAAGTTCAAATATTTCAACTCACGCGAATGAGCGAATGAGCGTAATTCGCTTCATTGCGCCGCCCGACCAGAACTCACGTCTAATCGCGTCTTTACATTGACTTTATATGTATTTCATTCACGTGAATTAATTTATTAGCGCCTGGTTAGTCGACTAACCGATTAGTTGATTTAATCTGTAAAACTGAGTTTCTCCATAAAGAATCATGCTAAAAGCACCACTTTAAATCTAGTTTTTACCAGAGATGTACTCATAAGTTTCTTGGAAATAAGTCATTCAGCATAAAAAAAAGCATAAAAAATGACTAACTGACTAAAGAAATCTTAGTTCACTGAGACCAAAAGAACTGATTAATTGAGGGGGCGGTCCTATGTGGAATAAAGACAGAGAAGTCTGTTTAGGGGAAGCGGGAAGGGAAGTGGATGGGTCCAACAAACACAGGACTTTGTTCCAGGAGATCTGTGTTTGTGTCCTGTGTGAAACAACTTAGGTTAACTTAACAATTGATTTATGTAAGGCAGTTAATTCAAATGTATTTTTACCCAAACCACAATGTTTTTCCAAAACTTACCACTTACTGAGTTGGGGGGATCCTGAAAGCGTCTGTATGTTACGAGTTGTGAATGAGAACAGGGTGTAAAATGAAATGCGAAAAGCCTGAAATGTGTTACATGACACGCAAAACACAACGAAAAGTGCCACGCTACGCTTACCCAGATCACATTGGTTTTTTTCCCTCTTTCACATGCCATGCTTACAAATATGCACAACACACATTCATAAAAAGTTTGGCACCCTTCCATGCAGATTTGTTTGTTCTGACGGGTGCATATGAATGTCGCCCGCTTTGGTTCAGATACATTTTTCATTCCAACAAGACCTGGCATGCAGCCGAAGAATTTGACAGTTTTGATCAATACTCTGGGAAATACGGCATAAGGAACCCATCCCATATTTTGGCTTGAGGCAACTGTTGTATGACAATGTGATGAATAATTTTGCAAGTTATCTGAGGGGGGGTCATAGAGGTCTGGGCGAAGAGGGCGCATGTTTAAAATTCATGTAGGAGAATGCTCTGGGACAAGGTCAGATGTTAATAGTAACAGACTAACAGTGCTTTTGTGTGTGTGTGTGTGTGTGTGTGTGTGTGTGTGTGTGTGTGTGTGTGTGTGTGTGTGTGTGTGTGCGCAGTGGTATGAGGGAAAAAATTCCATCTGCAGCCCCTGTTCGCTGTACTTATCTTTTGCAGAGAAACGAGTAGGAGGCTTGAATAAATAAAATGTTGCTGAGGATTTCCTGGTATGTGTGTGTGTGTGTGTCTGTGTGTGTGTGTGTCTGTGTGTCTGTGTGTGCGCGTGTGCGTGCTATCTTCAGCTGTGGGGGTCCACAGGGACCGGCATCGTTTCCACTGAGGTTCACAGGTCAGATTGGAAGAGCGCGTGGTGGAGTGGGGGGGTGAAAAGAGATGTAGAAAGACAGAAAGAAAGAGGTTTTCGGGTCGAACGTTACGAGGGTGTTTTATAAGGACACGACCATATGTACAATTTCTGATTCCCTTTAATATTTTACGGAAATTAACATTTTTATCTATCTTGCTATTTCATTTATTACTCACTCACATTAATCAGCACTTAGTCCTTGGCTACATGAAAATATGCTTTCATGCTGAATCAATCGTAGGAAGGTTAAGTAGCCTACCTCATTGCTTATTTGAATTTTATATAATTGTATAATATTTCATAGTCTATTATAAATTTGATATGTTGAACTTGTGAGCAAACAGTTGCCTATTTATACATCCAGCAGATATGGACCAACATTAGCGTTAGCTCCGTTTTTGGTCTCCTGAGTACCCCCTCGGTATAGGGAGGATCCTCAGCTGATCGCCATAGTAGTGTAGTGTAAGCCAGTGGTTCCCAACCTGGATATTTCATATTATATACAATGCATAACAATAACAATACAGAACAACTGATAAACTGTACAATTAACCCAAATAGTGAACGCAATTTGTGTCAAACAAGCGATTTGGATGAATTTTGAGCAGATTATTTCCTGTGAATGTTGCATCAGAGATGAGTTTTCCCTGGTATTTTTTAGGATTTTGTAATACTTTAATGAGTCTCTGTCTGTTACGTTTTTTTCGTAACAATCATACATACTTAATAGGCTTAATTTTGGACAAATTCAGTGTTTTCTTCTCTCTGACACTTGGCCATTGTTCTATTAGCTCTTTGTTTTTTGTCATTTTTTCATTATGATATTTATTTTGGCTTTTTGCCTTTATTCATAGTTCAGCTGACGATTGACAGGAAAGGGGTGAAAGAGAGAGGGGACGACATGCAGCAAAGGGCTGTGAGCCGGAGTTGAACCCGCGGACTTTAGCCTACATACATGGGGTGCACGCTCTGCTACTGAGCCACCAGTGTGAAAGTTCATTCTTGACCTCAAGAAAAAAAATGCAACCCCAAAAAACTCCATGTCCACTTACTAGCTTTATTCTGGGCTTTCAATCGCAACTCACAGTCTTCCTCAACAGATGGATTTCTCTCAGTTGTCATGGAAACGGCTCATTTCTTATCACGACCTTGACAATGACAAACTTCATCCACTGAGGAAGACCTCAAGATGTGATTAAAAGCCCTGTAAAAAACCATCAATTAGGATTTTTTAATTTTTTTTTTATCAAAACACATATCTCCCTTAAACAACAACAGCAACACTACATCCATACCATCTGTTTATATCCAGGGCAGTTTTAAAGTTGTAGTGAGGATTCGCTACGTTTATTTATAAGCCATGCTGGCAGCAGTTCAGATATTTGCACCTACACACGCTGCTACGGCTGCATATTCAAAACAGTCCTCTTTTTTCGGAACATCACTGTGTTCTGAGTATGTGGGCTGTGTAGTCCGGTTTTGTGAACTTTTGATTTGTGATTTCTAGAAAGCACTGATTTGTATTCTTCTGCTGCAGAATACAGCGGGCAAGCCAATTAAACAGACATGGTATAGTTTAAAGATTAAAATATCTCATTATCTGCAATATCTGAACAGTGTGTTTGACTGGAGAATAAATGTGCCTCAGGTTGTTACTATTAATGTTTAACTGCAGCCAATTCTCTATCAACGCTGGCTCTTGTAAATGTGATTACATATTACCACCTCCACCATCAATCATGGGGTGTAATTTGATAGAATCAAGTACGTTATGAAGCAAATACTGAATATGTTCATCTGTTAGGAGCCTTATGATATAGGCCAAGAAAAATACAATGAAAAGAAAGCAAAAGCTGCTCCTGGAGAGTTTGCAGGCGTCCAGCTTTTGCTCAAAGTTTTGCTTGACGTCTCTCTTAGATGCTTTGTATTTCAACTGCATCCTCCAGCGCAGCAGGGATCCCAGCCAAGGCAGGAGGAGATGAAACTGATTTCTTCAGTACCGAGCGGCAGTCAGCCGGCAGAAGGAGCCAACTTGTAATGGCGTTTTAATCAGTTGTAGAAAGTGAAAGTCGGGTTGAGGTTTAAAGGAAGGCGGCAAGTCCTCGGAGGTTTAGAATTCAGAAGTGAGCTACAGTCCGGCCTCATGTCTGGGTCAGTTCAATGACAGACCGTGGAAGAAGTCATAAAAACTTAAACAGCACCATTACCAAGAACAAGATTTGTTGAATATCAATTTGTTTTATACTGCATGCAGAATATTTACATTATGATTGTAACACCAGCTGTTTCCTTCAGTTAAATTCTGAATAAATCCTCGAAGCTAAAACAGAAATTACCCAGACGTCAGACAGCCACATTGCCAAATGCTTGACGCTCCCTTCTGTTTTCCTGCAGTCTGCCATCATTTTTAGCTGTCTTCTCCAGCTGTTACCAGTCATTAGGAAACAATGAAATCTTCAAGTTAAAAGTAAGTAAGTATCGTCTTTTCATAATTAAATCAGAGTGGAAATGAATGGGTTTTGTCTTTGGATTTGCCTGAGGTAGTATCAGTGTGTTTTCAATATTTTCTCTCTGGTTTTGCTCTCCTTCATTGATCCGGTCCTTCTACTGTATGATGAACAGTGTGGTTTTGATAGAGCAATTAGTATATAGAAGTGCGACCCAATCGACAGAATAAATGTTGGCATTGTACGTCGCTTAAATAAACCACGGTTACATTTGTACATTTCATATGTAGCGGATGTGTTGAAACTTTGCCTTTCTTTACATTTCAGCTTTTAATCTTATGTTGTGACAAGGCTGTGGTTAACAGGATGGTGGTTAACAAAAACCACTTGGTTAGGGGCCGCCGTAGTGTGGTGGGCTTACCAAGCAGTGCCAGGATAAAACCTTACTTCCTGTCCACACAGGAAGTCAGTGTCCATGGTCTCATTCCCAAAGTCCCTTCGTTACAGGAAACAAACAACAACCTCTGAGTTATCAACCTACACGCTAAAAAAATGGCACTTTTTGAAGATTTGGATTGTGCAATAAGGCAGGCCTGCTCTATTCTTTCAGTGAATGATTGTAAAGATCTACAAAGAATATGTTTACATCATTTTCGGACCAAAACAGGTTCCCTTCCGACACTATTTTGCAGAGGCAGCGTCGGGGCGTGGCGCCGCCCAGGACCATTGTGATTGGTTTAAGGAAATACAAACAGGCCAGGGAGTTTTTTTCATTGAAAGCATATTCAATCCAGACTTTCCCCCAGCAGCGCTGTGGAGATAAGTCTGGCTACGCGAGACTAGGGCTGCCCCATAAAAGGGGTAAAAAGGGGAACACTTTCTAGGGCCCGGCCACTGGGGGGGGGGGCATGGAGGCCAGCTATAATTATGTTCATCCTAAACAAACAAAAATAAACATTGTATTTATTGTTGCTTTAGTAAAATGTAGCCTGTTTCATAATGAAAACCCCCTCTCCTGCTATGGTAATGTCCTTTTTTTGGTACGCAACCGTTGCAAAAACCCCCCCCCCAAAAAAAACATGGGCTTCATGACTTGAGAAATGTACTGTTTCTTCCCGGACAGGAAGTAAGGATTTATCCTGGCAATGTTCACACAGTAAGCCAGACTACATGTGATATGACGTGCTGCGGCGCTGCAGCGGCAGTGTGTTTTCAGCTTGTCTCTCTCAGTTTACATGTATGTGTTTCGTAGGAGAGAGAGCATGCACATACGTGAGCAAAGCAGATTTGGGGAGGGCCCGTTCACTGGACCTTTTCGGGGGCTGGTTAGGGTTAGGAAAGGAAAAGTTTGGGCTTAAAATACCCGGTATGATGACCACAACCACGGCTGGAAATGTCCCGACCTCCCGTTAAAAAATACTCGCTTTTGTCGCCACAACCACGGCTGGGAATGTCCCGATCTCTCATTGGTCTCAAATTGCGGTCTGCTGCTGTCTCGCCTGGATTTCACGCCATCCAACATCCCCTCCTCCTCCTGATGAGAAACTCATATACATGCGAACTGAAGTAGGTCACTTTAGAAACGTTGATACGTATGAGAGAAGTGCTCCGCAAGAGCGATACAGTTCCATGTGAAATTCAAAGTGGCAAAACAATTAAAGCAGCCCAATTGAGCCGCAGCAAGAGCAATTATGATTTAGGGTGAGACTTCCGGCCTCATCTGACTTCACGAAACATTTGGATAACTTCCCAGTTAAGCTTTCGCTAAAGACTGTCCAGAAATGGCGGCATGGCAGCGAGTGAATGATGATGATGTCTTGGATGAATCTCTGGCAGGCGATTAAGCTCGCCTGGTCCATCTTTTCCTCATCCCTCCCTCACATATCTTTTGACTACGTGCTCTAATCTGTGCACACAGGCTAGTGTAGACACGCTGATGTGATTACAAGACTACTGGCACAGGAGTCAGGCAGTGGATGAAAACAGATTTTCCAAGGAAACGGCTTCATGGTTTGGGAAACGAGTGTAATGTGATTTCATCACAAGTAAAATGAGGGGGGATTCCAGATCCCTGAATCAACTCGAACTCTGGGCTGAACTCCGGCAGAGCTGACAGAAGTGTGTTTTCCATCGTCACTCTTTTAGAAGAAGCTGTTTTTGACTCTCATAACATTGGACTCTTTAGTACAAAATTATTCTACCGTATGATCATCTTGGGCCAGTGACAGAAACATCATTAGTTAAATCCTAGTGAATCTTCTGAAAAAAGAAGTTGGACTTCTGTGATACATTTTGTATGAAGTCTTATATAATAGTTTTCACAGAGAATAAATATTGAAAATGCTAAATGGATATTCAAGCAAAATTGATGTACCCTCTGTTCAAAACAATGCATTAGTAGTTACAGTGGTGGAAAGTAAGTACATTTACTCAAGTGCTTAAGTACAATTTTGAGGTACTTGTACTTTACTTAAGTATTTCTATTTTATGCTACTTTATACTTCTACTCCACTACATTTCAGGCGGAAATAATTTACTTTTACTTTGCTACATTTATTTGATAACTTTAGTTACTTTGCAGATTCTGATCTTTATTACAAAATATAAGCAATAAATAAATAAATGATGATGTATTATTATAGATTATACTACCCAGCAGTATTAAAATTAGCTCCACCGTCACCTTTACTTGTAACAGAGTATTTCTACAGTGTTGCATTTCTATTTTTATTTAAGTAAAATATCTGAGTACTTCTTCTTCCACTGAGGAGATAAAGATCTCCTCCAGACACATTTTGAAGTATGTAAAAATACTATGATTAATATTTTTTATTTAATATGGTTTTACCTTAAAAAAAGTTACAAAAAATTTAAAAAAAAAGGCACATCTACTCTTCTCCCTCATTAAGAAATTCTGGATCTGGCCTCAAGCCCCGCCCACCACCGCTGTGATAGAATGCCCCAGCCACAAGTGACTTGATCGGTTCCTTAGACATATGATGTCATAAAACCTGGCTGTCTCAATCTGGATTTTTGAGACTGTTGTTGACACACTATAGTTTCAAGGCAGAAATTCTCAGACATGGTGTTGGCTGCTCAATTCACTCATTATATGTCTTGTCGCAACTACAAAATACCATATAGACATGTCAACATGGTTAAAAACTTGATTTTCACAGGAGTAGCTCTTTAGTGGCCGGGCCGGCTGTGGCTCAATAGGTAGAGCGGTCGTCCAATAACCAGAAGGTCGGTGGGTCGAAGTCTACATGTCGAAGTATCCTTGGGCAAGATACTGAACCCAAAATTGCTCCCGAAGGCATAGCCATCGGTGTGTGTGAGTGTGTATCTCCCCTCACCTTGCATGGTAACCTCTGCTATCCTCCTGTATGAATGTGGTGTGAATGGGTGAATGACCAGCAGTGTAAAGTGCATTGAGTGGTCACTAAGACTAGAAAAGCTCAATTTCAGTACAGTTTATTTACCATTTAAAAGTCCTGCATTAATCTGTGAAACTTCTTCCTCCCACGGACAATCTCTGTTTAATATTCTCTTCACTTCTCATCTCCCCAAACACTGCAGCTTTACCAGATGTGTTGTTTCACTCATCTGATGCATTCAAAGGTCGGCTGTGCTAATAACACAGAAGAGGACAGAGTGCTGTTAATTACAGTCTGTCTCAAAGTCAAAGACCACAGTGCTGGAAGAGAACCCGTCCTCCCTCGCACACACGCTCATTAGAGGACATTATCTCGCAACGGCTGCTGAGTGAACTAATGGCGGTGTAATGAACTCGCTTGCTGCTGCTAGATTCGGGAAAAGAGATGCAACAATCTGTCTTCGTTTCACCTCTCGTTTCACCAATCTCCTCGCACAGATTCTGCAAATCATGATTTCTCAATCAGGAGTTAAGAGAGCTAAGCCTCTGTTTGCTGTTGAAATCCTGATGTGCCGATAGTAAACACTCCAAGGTGAGCTGACATCCATATATTTGACTCATTTGGAAAGGTAGAGATGGAGCCAGCATGCAGAGAGGAACATTTCAGCTTTTTAATGAGCCTTGCTTTCCTTCAAGGATATCCAATAACAGTATAAAAATACTTTTACCTTGTGGAATACTTCTACGGGCCTTTGAAGAAAGTGTCAACTTTCCAGAGATGACAGAGGAAATGTGCAGGCCTGTGTTGTTTGTGGTGTAATTTTGTAGATTCCATAATGTATGAGGATCTTCAAATGTTGAACGGAAAGGACTAAAAGTAAGTAAAAGCAAAAACAGGGCAATGTCATGATTGCTAGTTTAAAAGGTGACTTTTGAACAACACATCCTCATACCTAAACAACAGAATAGGCCGTTTGCCAAAGTACTTGGTGAAGTTTAGGAAAGGATTATGTTTTGTGTTAAAATTAGTGCGTTTGTTATGGACATAGTTATGTTGGTTAACTTAAAAAAGTATTTTATTTGTTTGTTTTGTTTGTTTGACCTGTCCATCACCCCAGCTGTTTATATTACGTCACCTGACTTCCTCCTTTGCTCCGGGCATAATAACTACAACCACTAGAGGTTGCTGTTTGCACAATTGACTTATATGACCGTTTTATTTGGTGAGAACAGTCTGATTTTGATTTTTTTGCCCCTTTGGGGGTAGCGGAAACAATCTATCTATCTATCTATCTATCTATCTATCTATCTATCTATCTATCTATCTATCTATCTATCTATCTATCTAT
>JAOVVB010220697.1:0-24398 GCA_028570985.1 Heterobranchus longifilis
CGCTATTTCCATCCTTTTTTTGATGGATTTTGCACTTGATACTGACTGTAGCTGAGCACCCACAGCCAATGAGGCAATTAGAGGAAGTGCACCTGACCAGGGACAATCATATTTTAGTATGTTGTCAATAATCCAAATCAAATGAGTACAGTTGAGGCTGAGAGGGAATGCCATTAGTTTTGCAGGTATTTAGTAAACATAAACCAAGTACTGAACAAACTTAAATTGGGCCTCATCAAATCAGGGGATCACCAAAGTCATTAGGATTAGTCCTCTGTGGACCATGAATGCCTGTACAAAATGACATGGCAATCCATCCCAGATCTTTCAGTCTGGACCGAAGTGGTGGAGCGACTGTGAGACTGTCACTGCCATCCTTCCAGCAGCACACTGCGGGCGCAGCTAAAAAGCTTGGTAGCTGGCTAACTGCCTTATCACGCCACAACTGTCAAAACTACAGCCAACACTTTGTTCACTATAATGGATTAGCTCTTTCCAATAACTTCCACGTCTCTTGGAGTGGTGGGATTTATACCATAGTGAAATCTGCGGAAACCAATGACTGCCTGGAAGGTAGGAAATCAATGTAAAACTCTGTAGTATGCTTTGGAAAAAGGTCGGCAGTAATGCTAAGTATATATATGAATTGTTGTAATAGGTTAAATCATGAAGAACCACCGGTACTAAAAAAGTCTGTGCAATTACGTCCTAAAAAGAGACCGGAGCTCCTTCCTTTTCCCTCCCGTCATCCCTCAGCCTTTCCTCTGACGCCCTCAATCCTGCCCCCCCACTCCCCTCTGCTTCAGTGCTAATAAGGAGAAGTAGAACGCTCTCTGTATCGCTGCCACATCTCATCAGCCAAACCATGCCTCAAAAAAACCCAACAGAGAAAGGAGGGTGATACAGGGTCGGAGTGGAGGGTGGATGGTGCGGCGCGGCTGATCAGATCTAATAAATAGTAGGGAACGGAGTCCTGTTGGAAAAGATGAGAAGCTCTCTGTAGATGGGGTTACTTGCCATCAAAAACTCATAAAGTCTTGTCCATTGTGCTGCCGTACACACAACAATCCAATCACCACTAGGCACAGGCCTGTGTATGTGCACTGCTTACATCTCTATTTGGCAATATTTCACTGCAGAGTTTTGCAGCTGCAAGTTTTGAAGCCGAAATACAAATACACAGACCCCTGCTGAGGAGACAACGCAATCTGCAAGATCATGATCAGGACTCTGAACAGGAGACAGTGATGTTTTAAATGACATGCTTTGCAATTACTGCACCTTGCAAAGCGAGTACATTGAGTCTGGGAAAGTACAGAGAGAGAAAAAGTAGACGAAAAGAGGGTGAGGTGTATGCTTTGTTCACGCTCAGATGTGTTTTTTGCGTTTCTATGGTAATATGAAGCAGAGAAATACAAGAGTGAGAACAATGAATTGCCTTAAAAGGATAATACTGGAGCAGGGAAAAGCAAGAGGAGGTAAAGTTCCAGAACATTTTCTTCTTAATTCAGCCTTTTTAAAACTAACTGTACCTCGGGAGTATGTGGATGTCTCGAGTGAGTTCGAATATCACTGACAGATCACTTTATCCAGCTGTATTGTGCGATGTATAATGTGCATGGGAATCAATGCAATTTATACGTTGAATGTAAAAAATGATGAAGCTGATATAACTGCTAAACAATGATGGTCTAATGTGATGTGAAACAAAATATTTAAATGTATTCATACCAGCGCTTACTTTTCTTTCCTGCTGTTGAACTAGTATCTTAATGAAAGAACTGTCTTTCTGCATGTATATTATTTTCCAACGATGTCCAACAGAGCATGAATAACAATTTTCATTCTGGCATAAAGGCTTATGCTTTGTTCATAGATTGTTTTTATCTTTGTGAATGGATACAAAACATCATTATTGGAGGAGTCATGGATTGGGGAACTAATGGGATTCATTAGAAAACAAATAAAATGGAAATTACCTGTGGATGCTTGGAGTGTTGATATTCAGGTAAGTGTGTATATATACCACAATGCTGCAAATACACATTTTTAGATCATTTAAAGGTCCCATATTGTAAAAAGTTTTTTAAAATAATAAAGCAGGCCTAGGTGCTATATAAATACTGTGAAAGTATTAAAACACTGAATCCACAGAGAAATGCACACAGCCTGTATTCAGAAACCGTGCCTTTAAACGAGCTGTCGGGACTTCCGTAAGGTTGTGATGTCACAACTATACTATGTATTGGTAGAAAGTGCCGCTACAGTGCCATTACAGTCATTCCTCGGCTGCAATGAAGGTGCAGAGAGCGCAGATGCGGAAGACCCGGAAATCAGAGCCAATCAGAGCAGACTGGGCTTTATCGGGAGGGCGGGCTTAAAGAGACAGTTGCTAAAATGGAGCGAGGGTGAATACAGGTATATTTAGACATATGTGAGAAAAATAATGTGTTTTTTGAACGTTAAAGCATGTATACATGCATAATATGTCCCCTTTAAAATGATAAAGTTTGGGCTAAATAATTGGAGTATCGTAACAGATAGGTAGGGAAAAGAATTTGAATGAAAGGAAAATATAAACTCTAACAGTTTGACTGATCGATGAGCCTGATTTTCAGCCCTGGGGCAAGGGCTGAGGAAAGACTCAGGGGGAGAAAACAGGAACCGTCCAGCCTCTCCACCCTTCGCTCTCCTCGTCTTTCCATCTCTTTCTGCCTCCCCCGGTGTCCCTCCCTGGAGACTGGTGGCTAGTATTACAGAGTCGTAGCCTGCAGCTCTTCCTGTGAGGGTCACATTGGGTTGACTGAGAGGACTGGAGGCTGAATGGAGAGGGGGAAGCGGTTCCTCCCGTAGGCACAGAGGTTTGTCATTCAACACAAAAACAGGAAAGGCTGCAGCTCTCGTGATTTAGCTGCTAGTGCACATGATCATTATGAAGATATGTTTGACTGGAGGGGGTCTTACAGCAAGTGTCATCAGCATCCAAACATCATGTTTGCTGACTTGCTGTGCATACTCCCACGTATGTGTGTGTGTCTGTGTGTATTTCTGTATGGCTCGCTGTCTTGTATTTCTATTAGGTGTGAAGTTAAATGTAGTCCACAAAGCCCTATAATGCATATTTGATTATCAAATAGAAATGTTGCCCTCTTTTACATCACATTTAGTCCCATAGGGGGATGACCTTAGGCTATAAACGATCTACCCCACGGTCGAATGTCGCCCCTCCACCGTCACCATCGGCCTACTGAGCTGACGGTGACGTTTAATGTTCTCGACAACCTCTGTAGTCTCATTTAGTCACTTGTTAGCAAACGCCTTTTTAAAAGACATGTAAAAGGTTGGAAATGCACCAGCGGGATATTTAGCGACGCATTGTATGTCTCTGTAAAGCTTGTGTTAGCCACAGACCTTATTTCAGACGTCTAACCAAAAACACATGAAAGAAACCCATTGACTTCGAGGCAAAGGAACCGGAAGTGCTAAAATGCTAACTCATTTCTGCGATTTAGAACTACAAACTGGGGCACCCTATATTGTGTTTAAAAACGTTTTTGAAAAACCCTGCCATCTGGTTATGATATATCCACTTGGTTCTACTGCAGTTTAATATTTTCCAGGTTTTTTTTAGACAAGCGTCAACATTGTGAAACAAGGCAGAATACAGGAAGATAAAAGTATCTCACCTAAACTTATAATTACGTTTCAAAGATGTGTTTAAAGAAGACTTCTGTGATGCTGTAGTTAGACACAGTGATGCTTTGAGCTAAATGCTAACGCCACTTAGCTAACATGTTCACAATGGCAATGCTGATGTTTAGCAGGTATAAAGTTTACCATGTTCACCATCTTAGTTTAGCGTGTTAGCACGCTAACAATGTGCACAAAGTGCAGCTGAGGATAGAGAGAATGTCATTAGTTTTGCAGGTATTTGGTTATAATCCAAAGTGCTGCACATGGCATGTGGCAGATCTCAGCCCAAAGGTTGTGCTGAGATGGACTCCTCGGAGCAACAGGAAACGTGGACAATCAAAATGGGTTCAGGTAGAAAACTGTGAAGGAAAAGCTCGCCAAGATGAACTCAACCTGGGGTGAAGCTCAGCCTGCTGCGAGAGATATGAAACAATGCAGGGAACTTGTTGTTTTCTATTGGGTAAGTAATAATCCCAGCTTATTCACAACTTGTATTTTACTCATGTGAAGAGTGTATTGATGATTTATTCTATTCTAAAAGAAGGGAAATAATATATACATATTTTTTCCCCCCCGTTTCAACACTATTTGTGTGTCTTGCCGTGCACATGTATGTGAGGCATTTAAAATAAAAAAACAACTGAATCTCCCACAAAATGAAGTGACAAAGAAACTGAAAGCGAGAGGAGAGACGGGGCGGGAGAGAGAGATACAGTCGATGTAATCTTAGTGCCAACAGAGACGTCAAGAGGCTTCCAGATCAATGTGTTGAGCTGAATGTTTCTCCTTGCAGCCTGCTGCTGTTTGCACAGCCACAAACTGTGTTTTTGCAACGCTCTTTCTCCCTCTTTACCTTCTTTTCTCCCCCCCTGTTCGGTGCCTTCACCTTTCTCTTCACCTTTCTCTGTTTCGCCTCTCCTCCATCACTCCACGCTGTCAGGGGATGGTCAATACAAAACCCTGCTGGAATTACTAAACAGTCTGAAGGTATGATGCATTGCCTTTGTAGTGCAAATTCTACACGATGAGGAGAGCGAAAGTGCATTGATGTGCTTTGTATTTATTTTCTGATCTGATTAGCCGAATACAGTCGCTACATGGCTTCATGACTAGCTAACATCTCCTGTTCTCAGCGTGCCCTCTTTCTCTCACTCAAACACACTTCAAACACTGTTTGTACGTCTGCTCCAACATCCATCATAAGAGAGTTCACCTCTTATGTGGTAAATGATAACATTACAGCTATTAAACAGCCTGGTGTCCCAGTTAAGCAGTGCAATATATGGGAGAAAAAAAAAGAGAAATGGCAGCGTATATCGGAAAAGCAACTACGTAAAAATATTGACAGATTATTGTTAAAATCTAAAATAATACTGACAAGTTATGTGGAGGGTATTGACAAGTGGCTAGCATGCTGTGCCCTCTCAGGGGACAACTGATTCATTCAAAGCCACGTTTAAAAAAAGCCCAGAGGAATACAGAAGTACCAGAGCTCTTCCTGTCATGTTAGTAAATCATTTGTCACATCACATTATGTGCGTACGTCAAACTCCTGCCTGTGCGCCACAGCTGTGGTGATGAGCATCACTGCCCACTGATGACAGCGCCGAATGCATTAATAAGATGCTTGTGTCGAACGGAAGTGGAGCTGTGCTGCAGGCTGGCGTTAATTTACCACAGAGAATGTAGAGAGGACTCATATATTTCGCCCTCTTAAGCAGGGCTGTTAGTTTACCTTGAGGAGCAGTAACATAAAAACGCAATGGCATAATAACCAGAACACCACCCTCCTCTGGCCAGTTATCATAAGGATAAATCCTCCTTATCGTCACTTCCAACAGTCGGCGGCGCGGCTGAGAGGAGCTGCAGTGACAAAATTAGAACATAATCTTCCCGAAGGGCCGCGGCGTCGAGAAGACTAGATCAATAACGCAGAGGATTCATGCCAGGAGTGGATATTTTCAGATGAAAGAAAGGTGAACTTCTCCAGGCAATTCCAACACAGCCGACGGTTTTGTTATTGTTACTGCGGAGCTTCTAATAGTGCTGTTTGGGTGTGTGGACGTAACAGCGCGTCCCGCAGGGCAGGAGACGGACTGGGGTCGTGACCTCACAGCACAGGAAATCAGCAGAAATGTCAGGATTGGATTTCTCATCGGCTGGATCCACGGCTTCAAAATCAAACAGTATCAGTTGACATAGAAAGTAGACTAATCGTTATTGGTTTTTACTACAGTCGGGGTTCCCACTAGACATGGGACGATATGAAAATGCCATGTCACGATTATCCTGGCCAAAATAATTGCCATTCACAATATTATCATCAACAACATATGCTTAAACCTCTTAAAATGGCACTAAAACACACTGGAATCACTTTACCTTACATTTTGCTTTGCTGTGACTTTTTTTTCTCGAAACATTATGATTTTTTTCTCATAAAATTGTGACTTTTTCTCTTAACATTGACACACATGCAGACAGCAGAACGTAGCCCATTTACTAATTTTAATAAAAAAATAAAAAATGGAGTGTCTATTTACGCCCGGGTGAGAACAGGCACCCGGCCCCCTCTCCCTGCCTCCCTGCAGTATAAATAAAGTACAGAGGTTGTGATGGATGAATGGGTCAAACACAGACATTCACCCGGGGGATCGAGGTTTGTGTCCAGCAAGAAATCTATTTTTACTCTTGGCTGACTTATTATTTCCACAGTTTGGTTGGTTTAGGCAAAAACACTACTGACACCCGGGTGCTAATAGCATCTGCCAAAAAAGAATTAAAAGTATTTCAATTTCTATTCTTCCACAAAATACATAAATCCAAGCACTTTCAACGACCTGTGTCTATTTATGTCTATTTTCAAAAACTTTCAAGGCCTTGATTAGTAGGGGTCGACCGATTAATGACATTTTGATATAATCGCCATTGGCTGATTATCTCAATTCACAAGGCCGATTAAACAAAAAATATCTGCAGACACACCTGCGGGCAGCCTAACATTGTTTTTATTCATTTATTTATTCATGAAAGTTTATACAACAAAGATATGCTGCTATCTGCTGAATAAATCTGTTAAATAAAAGTTCATTTAAGTTCAGCAATTTTGTGTCACAATTTGTTTTAAATTGTTGTATTCTATCAGATGCAAAATAAAAAAATAAAAACGACAACAATATCATCATTATAAATCGGCCATCGGCCGCCCTGCTCTCTAAATATCGACCATTGAAGAATCCATATCGGTCGACCACTAACTCAAGCATGGACCATGTTCCACACACAGCCAGAGGTTACACTTCTGACCTATTCTCATGCTATCTTAAACCACATATATCTTCATATAACTGCACTTCTACTTGCTCATGCATACAATTGAATAACTGACCTGCAACCACCTGCTAATGTCTTGTGATTTATATGTAGGTGTGTTCATATGAAGCTAGCATCAGTGCCATGACGCAGGGCGTGCCCGTCGTGCTCACCAATGCATCCAGACATCAATACAGCATCCGTAATGACATCCCTCCAGAGAGCTTTGGCCTCGAGACGCAACGGAGCATGAAAGAGAGATGAAGGAAGACAAAGACGGAAAGTCGGGAGAGAACAAGAGAGAAGGAGCGAGTGTGCAACGGAGCAGAATATTCGGGGTGTAATTATTCGGTGATGGGTGATAAAATGACACAGGAAGAAACAGAAGTCTAGAAGGTGTTGCATACTAATGCCAGTTAAAACCTGCAATCTGCATCTCTTAACAATAGCCAGCTGCAATTAGAAGCTGTTTTCCACCTGTACACAGCTGATTAAACACGATGCACATCAGCAGAACTTCAGAACTACAAAAGTTACTGCTGCATCTCCGAAAAGAAAATGTTCACCTCCCGTTCACCCCCGCTGGTGTAAGAGAGGGTGCTCTTTTATGACTGTCTAATGCAACAGCAATGCAAAGTCTCCGTCTCTCTGTCTGAACTACAGAAATCCACTGTGGGGCTGACAGAATTAGATACTGACTCATGGATTTGGCTTGAGACTGAATAGTTGGAAGACTACACAACAATAAGGAAGGGTACAGAAGAGGATTAGGGCCTGTCGCTACCCGATCCGTACACAATCCGTTCTACACATGTGCAGACTTGTTTCTACCACACATGCATGAACATGCTGTCGGACGTCAAACATCAAAGATCGTCGAAACATTTTTCTGTTGTTTTAAAAAGTGTACGTTTTAAAACTTAATTAAAAACTATCATCCAACTTTTATCAAAATAAGTTTATTGCAAGTCTGTTGTGAGTCGTGGGTGCAACATACTGCGTTAAAAATCTGAATTCTGAGAATAAAATCTGAATTCTGAAATTATTTCTGACCAAATTCTAAAAAATAAAAAAAATAAAAAACTGAATTCTAACTTCAAAGTCAGAACTCAATCATACAATTTTCCCATGTGGCCCTAATCCTCTTCCGTAGAAGGGGGACAAATAACCATAGGCTCTATTAAATATTTGCAGGAAAACAATAAACCACAGTTTATGGGATTTTCCAGAGTTTATCTTTGCTCAAATAAACATGCTTGATTCCTAAATATAACCCACCAGTGTGAGCAAAGACCACACCCAATGTGAAAAATGAACTTCATCATTGTATTGTAAGTTAACAAACCATGCAGCATAGGCCAAGATGTGTGTGCATAAAGCATCTGTGCAGCAGCAGAGGATATCCTAATTAGGCCTCTGGAATATTTCAGAAAAAGTTGCTGTGTGTTTATCCATCAAGGCTAAAGGAAAAACATGTACTCAAGTGTATGTGTACTGCCTAAATATGTCAGGCCACTTCACAATGTCTTGATGATGAAAGTAAGCTGCAGTAGCTAACAGCACTGACACTGAGCTTTCATTAATTCTTCCTGTTTCCGTCAGTCCAAATGTGTCCGTTTGCCTATTCTTTAAAAGGCAACAGCAGCTTTTTTCTGTATTTACTGCCCCACAAAGATCAAATTTAAAGGAAACATTAGCGTTCTTTGTTTTTCTTGAACACAGATGTAGTGAGGGGATATATACAGTATATATATATATATATATAGTCTCTCTCATAATGAGCAAACTTGAAATACATACTTGTTTTACATGCAGCTCATCCATTAGATAGCAGAAAACTAGAGACCAGTGGGGTAGTTTCCGGCACCCTGCTCAGACCACACCCGTCTTAGAACTCTGCCTTCATTTTGATCTCAGCGACACTCGGGATGCCATGGTGAGGACATTTTTCCACCGGTTAATAAACTTGTGACACTTTCACTTTGACTCTAACTCCTCCGCCATCGTCTTGTTGTGAAGTGGAAGTGAATGTTAAATCTGACTCCTCCGTGCTGCTGCTGTACGGAGCAGACACAAGGTCGGCGCAGATATGCAAAAATCAACTAAATGCATTCTATTTCTATTTTAAAAAAGCGAGCAGTGGGAGCGATGGGCAAGTAATGTAATCTGTGTATGCCCCAACACCGCTTAACACCGACTACCACGGCAAGCCTAAACTACACACCTGTAAAGTTTCATGACTGCATCCTGCACAGTTATGAGATTATAACAGTGACACAATCTGTCTGCAGACAGAGAGAAATATATAAACCCCTGGCAAATCTGCACCTGTAGTAGTTCCTGCTACAGTAGGTGTCTCCAGGATCACATTTTGGCGTGACACACGCACGCACGCACGCACGCACGCAGACTCACAAGGTGAAAACAATACGAGCGTTGCTGTCGCGGCTGGTAACCAGCCAGAAATGAAGACCGGGAGGTGAGAGAGAGACGTAAAAGTTTTAGTGCTTTGCTCGGAAGGTGGGGATTAATTGAAGGTAATTAAGGATGTGGCTGTGTCTCCAGGGACCGGCGGAGGCCTTCTCTCCCATCAATCAGCAGCTCTCCGTCCCGAGCCGAAACCGGCAGAGTGGCGGTACAGTGTGGATAGACATCACTTCTTAAGCACTGATCATTCATCACGCCGCTGAGCTGTGATAAAGTCTAAGAAAGTTTCAAAGCTCTGCTGATGAGATACTGTCAAGAAAACTAAATTGAGGCACAAGCTGTCGCGGACGACTGACGAGGCCGAGGAGACGAAGACGTTGATGCTGCAGCGAAGAAAGCAGCCTGAAGCAACGTTCCACTAAAAGCAGACAGTGTTTTCAGACATCACGAGGACAACGAGATGCCTCTGTCATGAAAAAAAATATCTTTTGCTCAGATAAGTACAACAACAGAACTGTATTCTGATGCTCCAAATGTTAGTTATTGTGTGAAAATTAAACAGCAACCTTTTTCAATCTGTGTATTCTTAATGCCTTTGATTATAAACAAATTTCTGGATGCAAATCTGAAAAACAACGGGGAAACATAAGTCTGTAGCCAACATATTGCATAATATTTCACGGCAGATTTGAACTCTATTCCAACATTATTTCATGTAGCTGCCACACACGGAGGGAGAGACGGAACGTGGAGAGAAACTGAAGAAACATACGTGATAATAAACAACACGTTGTCATCCACTGACGCATGTTAGAGCGACGACGTGACATCAACAGCTGCAGAAAATAAATTCTGCGTTATGTGACATTACTGTACGTTGAAGGTTATCCACGGAAGATTACCGTAACAATTAAATTAATGAAATACAACAATATACCATGACTTTTCCAGGCAGGGAAAACTTGAGTTTGAAAATCCAGATTTCTAGATTTTCCATCAACCCTGTCTATAAAACAGTGGAAAATAGTGAAAATTTGACATCTTTAAATGATCTTGTTTTGTCCGACCAACAGACCAAAGATATTGAATTTATAATTATATAAAACAGAGAAAAGCAGAAAATCTTTACATCTGAGTGGCTGGAACCTGGGAGTTTGTGTCATTTATGCTTGAAAAATCATCTAGCCTGTTATCAAAATGTTAATCGACTTAAATGAATTCAGCTCTAAGCTTCTTTACATCCTCTTTTCATCGGCAGCCAGTAAGATAGCTCTCCCCTCTCCTGTCTCACGCTCTGATGGGTCAAAATGCCGACGTTTGTCACTGAAAAGACAAACTCTGTGCTGTCAAAGTACAAATACAGCCATTTCGGATGGATTGGAGATTATGTGAGTCCAACGGCCTGCTGTCATGGGAGACTTAGCTCCTACTGCGGTAGACTAATCGCCCCGTGCTTGCAGTGCTACAGACAGCGGTGGATATATTGTGCTTCTGTCCTGCATCGGTATGCCGTGAAGCACTGCAGGGGATACATGTAAGGGATTAGCTTGAGTTAAAAATGTAATACAGGCGGGTGCAGCAAGAGGAAATCACCTCTCTGTCTGGTCTTTGTCTGCTTTGTATTGCAGCTGTGGGGGGGTCAGTAGTTCATAGAATGAGCAGGCAGCGGAGGAATAGTTAACCTCTGTGTGCTTCATAATGTCTTGACTGTACCTCATGGCAAAGTAATGGTCTGATATTCTGGTTTTATTATCCAGTATGTCTCCATGGAGAGTACAAACGTGGGGAGAATGGAAATAAATCATATCACTGGCAGGGTTGGGCGATACGTTAAAAATTGCAGATGTATTCGAACCATAGACAGTAAAAAATAATGGACGGAGCTTCCGAGTGACTTGATTGGTTCCTAAGACATATGATGTCATAAAACCTGTCTGTCTGAATCCGGATTTTTGTGGCCGTTACTGTCACACTGCAGTTTCAAGGCAGACATGGTCAGCCATGGTGTTGACTGCTCATTTCACTCCTGATATGTCTGGTAGCAAATAAAAAACACCATACAGACATATAGACATGTTAACATGGTCAAAAACTTGACTGTCACGGGAGGAGCTCTTTAAAAACATAATGGTCACTCCTTCTGAGGCAGAGCATTAAATTAGCTAAATAAAATCACAAACAATAAAAAAACAATCGCCCCAAAAAAACGCAACAGCCGATATATTCGTCCAACCCTGACTGGTACTAACCTTGGCCTTGCCGGTGCTCTGTAGAATGTGGACCAGCGCGCACGCCATCTCCTCCTTGTTCTTGACGCTAATCCCGGGCTCAAGCACCGAGCACAGCAGCATGTAGTTGTTGGTGGTGTACTCTGCAAACTCCTTGTACATCTCCATGGGAAGGATGTTCATACTCTGATAGCGTGCCTTGATCCTAATCATCGGCCCGGACGTCTTGCCCTTAGGAGGGTTGGGCGTGCTGACCGGATACCACTTCTCCATAAACTGCCGCCCGGTAACCGTTGCCACGGGGATGTTGACAAGTCCAATGTAATTGTTTTTATCTTTCTTTTTCTTCTTGTCCGTGTCTTTGTAGAGGTGGGCTGTGATGCTCTTGACGGCAGGCAGGTTGTTGAACTCAAAGTGCTCTCCCCAAAACACATTGTCAGTCTTGAGTTTACAGGTGGTGCGGGCGTAGAGTGAGTCATCGAGACAAAGCTCGCAGAAGTATTTCTTTTTGGCCGGCAGGTCCTTGGCCTCGATGATCCACAGCCTCAGCAGGTTCTCCACCCGGCGACTGTTGTCCTGGAGAAGATGAGGGGAAGTAGTTTAGGAAGGTCTTTTAGAAAGATTTATGGCAACAACATCGCCACCGGAAACTTCAGAACAACAACAATAGAGTTCAGAGTTTCAGTAGGAGGACGTGTACTGGATGAAAGTAAGAAGGCCGTCTGTTAAAGTCATTCTTAGTCGACTAACGGATGAATGAATATTGTATTTTTGTATTTTTCTGGTCATTCGCACCACGCATCCCTGGTGGGATTATTCAGACACATTAGTCAACAGTAAACAAAAACATTCTGGCATGTTAACCCCAAGAGACATCCTACAATAGAAAACAAATCAACACATATACAAACACACAAACATATGTACACACAAACACAGTCCCCACAGCACAAAACACAACACAAATCCACACAAAACAACATCTACATCAATATAATTTAATGCCAAACACTGTATATTTGCTTCAGTTCATGATTATTAGATTTGATTCAATTATTATATTTAATTCATTCTGTGATCATTATATTTGATTCAGTTATTATATTTAATTTAGTTCATGATTATTATATTTGATTCAATGATTATATTTAATTCATTCTGTGATCATTATATTTGATTCAGTTATTATATTTAATTCAGTTCATGATTATTATATTTGATTCAATTATTATATTTAATTCATTCTGTGATGATTATATTTGATTCAGTTATTATATTTAATTCACTCGTGATTTTGTTGACGAATCGATTACTGCAGATGATTTAATCGACAGATCTGTAAAACTGAGTTTCTCCACAAAGAATCATGCAAAAGTACCATTTTAAATCTTGTGTTTACCAGATATGTGCACATACGTTTCTTGGAAATAAGCATTAAATTCAGCATTAAAAAGCATGAAAAATGACTAATCCACTAAAGAAATCTCGACTGATGGACTAAGAGGGAGCAGCCCTAAAACTAACCAACCTACAAACTAATCTAGTAAACCAACAAACTACATAAATCAAATGTCTGCAGAAATAAATGGATGAGATTCAAACGAGAATCTGCCTCTGACCCTGATTTTGAAGTTTCTCCATTTTAAATAACAAAACACATTTCAGACAGCACTTCAATCATGTCAGGGTGGCAATTTAAAAATCCTTTCTCTCCTGCGTTTGCAGTCTTTTAAAGAGCTAAGAAATCTCACTCCTACATTATTTCACAGAGTGCTGCTAACCCATTCTTATGTCATCAATGGATTGTGCCAAGAGCGGAGCATATTTTTGGCCCATTATTAAGATTGCCTTGAAAACTACCTCTGCAGATGAAGAGAGGAAAAGAGGAGCTAATAATTACATTATGAGAGAGAAATACCAGAGCCTCTCATGATCAAGAGGACAGCACTGGATGTTTGAAATAACTGTAGCTTCAGAAAGCTTTTCATATGTTACAGAACAATAACATGTTAATTAATTTACTTTTTATGTTTATGTGGCTCTGAAGTCATCTCAATATCAGCTGTTTCTGACATTTAATCTTATGTTGAATGGTGTCTGTGGAAGCAAAAAGGCGAGGAATCAGAAGATAGATAATCAGTCAAATAGGAGGAGGTGTGTGGGTCACGAGGATCATGTCTCACCTTAATCTTGTTATAGAAAGTAAAAGAGTTCTCAATTTCAGCTGTGAGAAAAGCTGTTTCAAAGGGCCTTTCTGCAGACTGACTCTAGCACAGATTACTGTACTGCAGGTAACATCTAGATCTACACATTTCTGTTGCAGCATGATGCCTGTGCAGTACTGTTCCTCCGCTCAGACTGAGAGCTACAATGAAGACAGTATTTGTGAAAGTCGAGATATTTTGAGAGGTCTTGTCAGAATGGAATTTCCCGGATTGGGCAAATAAATGTCAGTATTTTTTTTAATCAATTTTCTAAATTTCCCTCTGTTGACACAGCAAAATGACTGTAAATCAACGTGCTCTATACCGTCAATTAGAAATTAAACTCTGTTATGTCACACAGAACTGTATTTGCCATCAGACGGCAGCCCCGCAAAGATGATACCTCTGTAGATTGTCTATTATCATAATTACCCATAATTATCCTCTCATACACGAGCTGAATTGCGCAGGTTTACAATTCACCTAATTTAATTTACATTGATAACATCCCTGGTATTGAAAATCACTGAATATATTTTTAGTTATTTTGTCCTTCCATATTTTTACGACATGAGGATCTCCTTCCTCCTCACAAACAGCAGCGACAGAAAAGAGACTTTCGGGCGAGGTCATGGGAACAAATACTGTAAACCACAAAGTCGATCAGGTTAAGTCGTGTGTGTGTCCTGCATAATGCCCCGTCAGTTGACCAATATGTACTCTGTCATTGTAGATCACTGCACATTAAGTTCTTTAGAAGTAAAATATGTTTTCAGTAAACAAATTGAATGACTTGCAAGATTTTTACTTATCTTAATGCCTTTCTGTCCTCCATATGTTGGATAACTGGTCTTATTTTTATGCACATTTTGAAGTATCGCATTAGAAAAGCTGTATGGAAACGGCAAAATTCGATAAAACTTCCTCAATTGTGCAAACAAGTTTTTACACTCACTTGAAGTGTTTTTTGTCTTTGTTGAAGAAAAGTTGATGTGCTAAATATGGATATGGAAATGCCTTTGTTGAATATGTTCTGACACAGCCAACAGTTAAATCACATGACTGATCAGCTCTTTCCACTGATATGTGGGATATTTCATGAGCATGAAACATGGCCAATACTGACATGACAGAACAATTCAAACTTGCCTGACTGAATTCCTGAAGAACCTGAAGGTAAAGCGTGGCTTATACAGACAACTTCTGATGAAACTACGCTTTGTGCAACCTGGTTTATTTGCTCCAAACCAGTTGATGGAAATGCCCCTGATTTCTTTTTTGTGACATTTTCTGCTTTTAATTCTCTCAACAGTTGAATGGAAACATGACGAGTGAGTTGTTAATCGTGGGACTAGTCTGTGGCAGTTCACGTGTAAAATCAGTTTCATTTATTTAATATTAGTTCCAAATAATTTCAGTATCTGACTGCACTCCAAAGAACCAACTAATCTCTGAAAATCATAGAATAATTAAAAACGCAGACAGAGAGAGAGAGATAACACCTTCTTGCCAAAAAAAGAGAAGCAGGAGAAGCAGGACTCCAACATTATTAGGGAACTTTTTTTTCCCCCAAAGTTCTAATTAGTGAGTCATTTACTAAATAATGACAGATGAAGGAGCAAAGACGCTGCGAGATGAGATGACTATTTTCTTGGCTCGATGTGTTTGCCACTCTCCCTCTGCCACAGCTGTGTTTATCAAGATTACAGATGGTATCAATGCTCAGGAGAAATGCACTATGGGAGTCTTGGTGTTCCTCCCTGTGTCCTCTGTGTCCTCTGCTCCGGAGGTGTACAGTGCAGAAAGGGCACAGCTGGATGTGATATCGGCTTGCATTGTTGTGCAAGTTACAACACAATGTCAACACCGTGTAGCTCGCTGTCTTTATAACAATCAATGTTGCAAAGTGTGGTTTGGAATTGGGACACAAACTTATTAGAGCTGATTGCTGCACACCGTCTGCACCTACTGCGTAGTGTATTTACCTTGTTGGGTTGTACTGCTCTCCTCAGATTCTCCATCCATTTGTCTCTCTCGGCTGATGAACGGCAGGAAAAACATTTGCTTCCCGTGGAGGTGGTGACCTACCGCCGCCACACAGAGAGAGAAGGAAAATGAACGATCAAACAAGATGCATAACAATGACAGAGAAGAAGTGCAACAGAATGTTTTACTAAACTTAGTTCTGAAATACCACTTTGTCTCCGACGGCAAAGAAGCTTATCATCAACAACAACACAGACATACACAATAGTGGATCTGAGGAGACTGAGGATGACTTGGCAGTGCTGAGGAATGACTGAATGGACAGAAGAGAAAGATGGCTGCTTGGCAGGCTGGATGATGATGGGATAATTAAAAAATGCACAGTGGGATGGAGCGGGAAGAGAGAGAGCAGAAAAGAGCAGAAAAAAAGAAACAGAATGATGTAATGAGCAGGATAATAGAGATTAGTGGAGATTTCTGGTCCCTACGGTAGAGAGGATTGAAAGTATTCAGTAATGTCTCACCCTGAGGCTCCCTGGCTACAGATGCATGCGTGCATATATGTTTGTACACACGTGAATCTAACAGTAATTAGAGGCAATTTGTTGGAAATTACTCCAGTCCGTCAGTTTTCACGCAGCCAGTGACTGAAACAAATTATTGCTGTGCTTCCATTTATTTTCTACAACCAGAGGAATGTAACCACAATCACTTGCTTCTGTGTTTTTTTTAATACATAAAAGTTGTCTGTATCTGAAGTTTTGGTTTAATTGGCCATCCGCAGCAAATCAAGAACCGGAGCTGCAATAGAGATGTGAAGAGAGAGGAGCCACGGGATCCCAAAGTACTGTTCCCAGCTGTTAATTCACTATTTTTTTATAGACCAAACAACTACCAGTAATTGTGAAAATAATCAGCAGAAAAATCAATAATGAAAATAATTGTTAGTTGCAGCCCTAGTTGCTATGGAGAAAAAGCCACTTAGAAACTGAGCAAACTCAAAATGGTTGGTTGTAACTGCGAACAACTTCAGTTGACCCAAAATTCAAAAAGCAAACTGATCAAAACTGCTGAATGTTTTATCGTGCTTCTACAGAGCATAATATTTAGCTTCTGCTGAGTATTTGCAGCACACACAAAATAAGTTAACAGTGGCAGCAGAACAAGCTGTAAACACAACACTGACATCCTTCTAAAATGTTGTGTTTAAAGTGTTGGCAAACTGTTGCCCATTTACACATCCAGCAGACGCAACATTAGCATTGATTTGGGGTCGTGTCTCTGGCCACATGATTAATGTAGGTCCAATATTCATTCTCTTTTTAGCAGCTAAATGCTCCACTTTGTCGCGAACGTTGTCTGTCTGCTGTATGGTGCTGCGATTGTAGCGCAGAGTGCTTTTATCAGAGCTTTTTCTCTGAAAACAGCTGCCTGGAAATGAGCGGTGAGAGTGAACCAAAACATTAAAATTGTAAAAACCATCATTTGACCCAAGGTAAATATAAAAATGTTGATTACTGCAGCTTTGAACATGGTGATTGGCTGTTTCTTACCAAAATGCACATTAAGTGCAGCTTGAACATTTTGAGTTTTGCTCAAAGAACCAGAATTATCTTATGTAGTTGCTAGGGATGCACCGATGTATCGGCCGGTATTAGGCCGATAAAGCTATTGATAATTGATAATTATCTGCCATTGGCAAATAAGATGTAATTTACAGATGGCAGTTGCAGATGTTTATCTAATGCAGGGATACTCAACTTGCTTTGCTTTGCTGTGATGAACTTTTATAATTAAATAAATACATTTCATATACATTTTAAATTCATGGTTTATAAATCTAGATGTCATGGCAATAGGGCACTTAAGTTTGTACTTTTAAAATCCGGAAATGAGTGAGCATTTTAGTACTTCCGGTTCCCTCTTCTTGAAGTCAATGGGTTTGTTTTTTTTTTTAATGTGTTTTTGGTTAGACGTCTAAAATAAGCTTCTGAGATTTTCCCATTTTGTTCTATGACATAAAATACGTCGGTAAATACTCTGCCGGTGCATTTCGACGCTTTTTACTTCGAGCTTATTTTCTGCAATGATCCAAAAAGACGTCATCCCCTCGGCTCCATATTCATGATGTATTTTTGTAAGTTTGGGTGCCGGGGAGAAACCAAATTTTTATTTTGGGTCTTGAGCTGAAAAAGTTTGGGAACTCTTGCTCTATGCAGTAGCAACAGATATATGGTTATGTATGGACGCTTTAACGAAGCAGGGTATTTATGTGTTCCTGTACTGTGTGTGTGTGCGCATGTGTGTGTGTGTGCATGTGTCCTCACCTCAAAGCAGTAGTCCTGCCCGAGGATGCTGCTGTGAACAGGCTTGATGACAACCTCGTCCTCCATACTTAAGTCCAGGGCTTCCACAGCGCTACTGGGGCTGAGCAATGACTCATGGGAGCGAGACTCCTTCAGCCTTGGCATCAGATGAGATCTAAGAGTGACAAAAGGAGAGAGAGAGGACGAGGGAGAGAAGTGAGTCACCCTTCAGAGTCTGAGTAGAGGAAGTGAGAGAGAGAGGGAGCATATGCACCGCGCGAGCGTTCGTGGCGAGTGTGAAGGAAGAGAGTGAGAGGATGACGGAGACAGGATGCTCCACTTGCCTCAAAGTCAGCGAGTCCTCGGCGTGACAAGCTCGCGCACTACATCAACACATGTCCGTGCACCCACTTCTGACTTGCTAATGGATGCTTTGTGACTTCTCATTTAAAACTTGAAACATCAATGGATGAATGAAAAAAAGAAAATAAAATCATGACAGATTTTGAGTCCAGCTGCGCTGCAGACCGATGCAGTGGAACCACTATAAATAGGAAGCAATTCGTATCATTGATTATCATTAACGGTCAAGCTTAGACAGTTTCCATGATGTGATAATGCTTCTGTGGATCTTCCTTTAACAAACAAAAGCCACACAAACTCACAACCCTGTCAGCTCTTGTCCATCACACTGTGGCAGGAGCTCGGAGAGCACTTTAGAAACTGTTCAATATTCTGACAAAGACAACCCTGAAGCCCTATTCTTGGCCATTTTCTAGCCAGCTAGAGACGATTAGGAGACAAAGTAAAGAGCTTTCCACTGTTTGCTGTGTCTGATGTCGCCCTACTTTCCATGTTTTTAGAAGATTAAGTGAATGGCTGTCACCAGGGAAGAGCAAATGTGTTTCTCTGTGCAGTGTATATTTGCCTGTGACCGTATATGATCCACATCACTGAGCTTGATATTTAGCCAAACATTTAGCTCTTCTAACATTCAATAATAACCAGTTATGTTGAAGTATATTATTCTCATAGAAATTCCATTGAAATCAATGCAGCAGGCCTGATTTCAACTGGGAGGGTGTTTGGTCAAGCATAAACGCAAATCTGATCACCAACAGATTCACTTTAACTCTGTCCACAGAACATATCTTACCGCTGTGTAAACTCCACTGCATGCAAATGTTACATGATCCCTTGTGTAGTTTATGTACTATTAAGGTCCCTGGCACTTTTCTTCACATGATGTGGGACTGTCCTCCGGTCACACGGGTCCAGACAGTAGCATGTAGTTTGTCTGATCTGCTGTCAGTGACCGTGCCTGTCCTGTTGTTGAATGATCTTTCAAAGCTTAATATCATCCAACTTAAAAAGCACATTTTACTAGCTGGCTTGACAGCTACTAAAAGATGTTTGCAGTAAAACATTTGACCACAAAAAAAATAAAAAATAAAATCCTGCTACATAAAAATGGCCTCCGCATTTGTAGGTGTGCCGCTGTCATCGCAACGTATTAACTTCTGTATAAACCGACCTGCGACAAGTCGCTGCTAGGAGACTCACCATGAGGAGACGGACAGCCATCCGTCTCCGGGGATGGCTGTCCGCTTTCCTCTGTGTGTAGTCTGCGACACACTTTACAGCCCCACTAGTCTCGCTTTGCCAGACCTATCTCCACAGCGCTGTGTCAGTGCTGGAGAATGATCTGGCTTCACAGAGTTTTCATTCTGGAATAGGGGAAAAAAACACTCTGGCTTGTTTGTATTTCTTTAAACTAATCATATTAGTCCTGGGTGACATCTGGTTTGTGTGAGAGTGTCGGATGGCAGGCTTTATCTCAGTTGTCCCCATTACAACTAACAACAATCACCATTTTTTGTTTTGTTTTGTACTAGTCAAATGCTCAAGATCCATTGTTTCTATGGTTATTCTCCAACATGTCATGAAGTGAAGCTAAAGTAGTTGTTGTCACATACACAGCCCTTGGCGCTCTTGACTTTCTACTAAGCATCCACCTTACCCATGTTCCAGTGAGCTTCACAGTGATAAGAGGATGAAGAGCTAAAATGCTACAGCAGCAAGGGCTGTAAACAGCGACGGGCAAACCACACAAACATTAGCCCCTGACACTGGCGGGACGAGGACGACAGAGGGTCAATTGCTCGTGTAATGAGTGAGAACATTCTGATAATAGTGCCCTCTATGGACAGCTTACACACTAATCCCATGTATGCGAGCGGGCCTGTGTGTGTGTACTGTACATCTCTTCTGTGGACTAAAAAAAAAAAAGAGCATTCCAGGGAAAATGCTGCAGCAGTAATGACAGATTAGCAGCCGCACGCAGCTCTTTGTACAGTCAGCCAGCTTTGTTGTCAAATCCACTGTCCGATGTGAAGTGGATAATGATCTGGACTCACACACATAGAGACACATTTCATCCTCTAGCATAAAAGAAAAAAAAAAAATACATGCCTCAAGGATAGCTTTGCATATATACGAATCTAGTTTTAGGAGCTTCTAGCCTTTTCCAAAGCACAGCTGCAGAGGAAGTGTGTTTGCACCTAGCTCTGCTTTGTGATTGGCTGACTGGGTACTGGGCAGAACAGAGAGCGAGTCAAGTAAGAGTAGAGAGGAGGGGAAACAGGGGTTTTCTAGTGGGATGTGCTGTTAAGAGACAGGAAGGGATGGGAAACTTATGTCCATAGTCCCAAAAACCTGCATGATGATGTTTCTATGACTCACAAAAAGGAAAAAAAAAAAAAAAAAAGACCGGCAATGCTACAAACACTGTCAAACATTTTAATGGACTGGTAGCATACACACATGTCTCATATTTAGACTAACAGGAAGCATGCACATATGGAACATGCAGCCAGTGTAGCTCCTCTGGAGTAATATCCTGTCCAGAGAAATTGCTGCAGAGCGATGAGGGTATCTTCAAAAAAGCAACATATTTTATTCTGCTATTATGGTTTTCTTTTTCTCTCAGCATATCATATTAGCACATTAGTGTCAGTGGGAATGGTGGGGGACTGTGAAAGCATGGATTGATGAATAATAATGCTGCCTGTCATCTGTATGGTGCTGTATTAAATTGTAGTGTAACGTGTAATTTACAGCCTATTGTATGCCACTTTGTAATAATGACAATGAAAGACTGTCTGGCGTGTGCATAACTTCTATATCACCCAGTCTGACACACTGTTCATGTCAGCCTCTGCAAATAACAGCTGGTATTAAAAGCGGGGGCCTGCTGTCCTCGTCTCTACTTTGGTTCCCTCCCCCCCCAACATTGTCTATTCTCGGCAAACGTCCTTCTTTGTCCTTGATAATCCTCCATTACTCTGCCTCCATTTCTCTCCTATCCCGTCTTTCTCCCATTCAGTGTTTACCTGAATTGTGTGTGTATGTGTGTGTGTGTGTGTTGGGGGGGTGTATAGTTTATGTTCAGAGAATTCTTTCAGACTCTCTGGTACAAATCTTTCCATCCCACTCTCTTCTTCTTTCACTGTTCTGTTTATCTTTCTCAATGTCTGCCTTCTCCTCGCTTGGCCACCGATCAATCTATCCCTCTTGGTCTTCTGGGTTTCATTCGAGGTCACCTAAATATTTCAGATACTGTGCAGGAGATACTGCAGCCTCTGATAGTTCAGAAACTTCCAGTGGCTCCTACACACAGACATAACTATATAAAGCCCTGTAGTAACATACATAGTTGAAAAGGTCATGCCATCGAGAACAGCCTTTGTAAAGACCTTGTAAGACTTACAGGAGATGCTGCAAAGACCACTGTTCATACCATATCTATAATAACTTATCTTTCGATACATAACTGGGTGAAATGCTTGTATGAGAGAGTATACACCGAAAGAGAAACACAGGTTTGTGTCTCCATAATCTTTATAAACAAATATCTGCATATGAATGCAGAATCTTTAGACTTTAGACTTTGGTATCTGAAGTGTTCTGGTTTCCATTCTGAGCAGCCGTTGATCGCATTGAAGATAAACTGTGTGGAGAGCAAAAGAGGCAGAACACATTGGCCTAAATGCAGTCTTGAAAGCCATTGGCAATCACTTTTTATTAGCTTTTGTTTGTATTTATCTGCATTGAAATATAAATAGCGATAAATACTTGCTACTTGTGAAACAATCCGGACATAGATGCTGTCTCTCAACTCCATTCTCGCATCTCAAGTTGCTATTTGCACTGTAAACAATGACCGGCGTATGGCCTGGATATCCATTATCTGGATATCCGCTGGCTATACCGGAAACCCCAAAAATATTGGCTGATGCTTCCAGAGGCTAAAGCGTCATCAGACCGATAGCCTATGAGTTCCGAGATTAGTATTTCTGTATGAAAATATTTATGTTTACATTAAAACCACGTTTTACAGGAATTTTCTAAGTATAAATGGATAAATGCATGTGACTTGACAGGATTACATAATTAATCGAGCACCAGTAGCCTCTTTACATCATGGCATCTTATCGCTGGTTCCCACCTACAGTAAACAGCATTTGTGTTTTTTTAATGAATGAATTTGTCTCTTCTGATCCACATGTACCCTGCGGTGTTTTAATCAGGTGCTATGATGACAGAGAAGGGTGGTGACATGAATCAAAGTCTAGACTCAAACTGGGGATGTTGCAAGAAACAGCGAGTGGCAGCACGGCATGAATTCTTTGTCTACAGTAGAGGATGCTGCAGGTACCACAACAACAAGGTGCATTAAAAAAAATGTTTCTGTTTCTCTTGATATGCCAACTTTTCCACCTCAGCCAAGTGTAGAAACTTTTCTGTAGAACGGTAACTTTAAGTCCAAAATGAGAAGGGATGGCGAGTTAACCGTTACATTGAGATTTGTATCATTCGAAAGCCTAGTTGGCTGGTGATGTAGATGTACATTCGCTATTTAGGAATTTAAACTACTGCATCAGACCAAATCCTATCAGCACAGTCTGACATTTAGGCGTACTGTGCCCTGCTGAGGTTCAATAGAAACTCAGTTAGGAGTAAGTACAGGGGAGGGCAGAGCAGAGTAATGGATTCTGAGTGTGTCTGGGCTGCACCCAGTGCGCTTTGTCTCTGCATCCTGTAAAAAGAGTTCATCTGATAGCCTGTCGGGGATCTGATATAGTCTGAAACCTCGGGCCCATATAGGCGTCAGAGCACTCAGACTTCTAACACACTGCCTTGCTGGCTAGCTGGCTATACCACAAGGGACTATATTTGGACTGATAGCTCAAGATAGGCTGAATTAATGTAGTGCAACTCCAAATTACAGCACTTTGAAAGTCTACTGGGTCCCTACAAGAGTATGCATTGTTTCACCACAATTACAACAACAACAGCACGTCATAGCGCATGTGAAGTTAATCTTCACATAGAAAATAATACCCTTGTTGTCTTATGCTTCCACTCACGTTACTGTAATAATACAAAAATGGCCCTAATGACCAAAGCTAAAGCTTCTGACATAACCTAAAACAACAACTACATTTCTCAAGAGAGGCCTCCAGTTAATGCTAAGGTTAAGCGGCCTGAAGTCTTCTGTGGTTACCGCCCTGCACAGTGTTTGCATAGCATTTTGCTTTGCTGTTAGACCAACATTTACAACAATCAATATGCTTTCCACTTGCAGACTGGCACAGCAATTGCTTGTTAATAATGCTCTCTACCAAACAAACACATGAGGACTGTGTGCAAGTAGGCATGCATATCAACAAGTAGAGCCAGCTAAAGACATACAGGGTGACAAATCACGGCACTCACACTTTTTGATGACAGCTAGCTCTTTTTTCTGTGGAGGTTATGAACTTCAGCTAATAAATGTAAAACCTGACTAAATGAGGAGAGAAAACAATGCAGATGATTCCATATACAGGGCATGAGGGCTCACTGAATGGCTGTATGAAAATGATGTGAATCATTAGCGCCAGTTTGTGCCTCCCATGAATTACTATTACATCCTTGTCCCAGAGATAAGCATTGTGTTATTTTGTACAGAAATATAAAATAATACAAAGTAATATGAATAGAAACTAGGGATGCACCTATCCAACACTGACACCAGGCCAGTGCTAACTCTAATAACTGGATCGGTTATCTGTGACAATGGGGCAGATCTATTCAATTCAATTTTATGTTTGGAATTGCGTTTTCAGTCTTGGATAGGGAAAAAACTCTCCGGCTTGTTTGCATTTCTTTAAACCAATCACAATTGTCTTGGGCGGAGC
>JAOVVB010220708.1:5000-10558 GCA_028570985.1 Heterobranchus longifilis
TGTAATGATAACAAACTGTGTCTTTTATATTAAACTGTAAGTGTATGCATCACATACTGTAAAACTTGAAATTTTGGACCCTCTCTTACAGATGATCCACCTTTCAGCTGTAACCAACTGCGCATCGCAACATCCGAGACTCCACCTGACTGATGCCCTCGCTCATGCTCATCAGAGACTTCATTCCTCACAGTGAGTAACATTTGTGTCCGGCCCACGACATCTGATCAATTTCTCATATGGCCCCCCATGGGAAATAATTGCCCACCCCTGGTCTAAGGACACATGTGTTTGTCTGCTTTACATATTGTAAAGCCCCTTGAGGCAAAATTGTGATTTGTGATATTGAGCTATAAATAAATTGCCTTGACTTGATATTGCCTATAGTTTAATAATATGATCCCTTAACAAGACATATTCGCTTCCAGAAACAAATTGATCCCGCCTTGCTTGCATTGTATAGAGTTCAAACTTTGCCACTCAAAGCTGCAAGGCTCTCCAATATCCAGCTAACTTGAAAGAGGGGGTGGCATTGACCTCCCATGCAGGAATTATAGATTGTTCATATCCTTGTTTATAACTGCACAGTGAAATAATACAAGCAGCAGAGCAGGGGGGGTTTGCTGCTGCTTGGCTGGATATGCACAACAATTATGCTTACATCCATGCTTGCGCTATTTGTTGTCCGGCCTGCATTTTGCACGGCATTTACTTGTCGAAATGTGGTCTGACAGCACCATCAGTACCTTGTGGGAGTGTTAGTTTGTTCCGCCTGTTAGGGCAGGACAACTTAGACATTTGTAATGCTTGTACATGGACTTTCAACCCAAGCACAACTTTACCCAGCTTCAACCTGAGCAGAGGTCAGCCACTGAATACACCTGTGTGGGTGTGCAGGGCCTTTAAGCCATCTTTTGCAGTACACTACGTCTTGGTGAGAAAAATCAATCAATCAAATTGTTTTCATACTTTGCAGCACATAGTTAAACTTTATATTATAGCAATCACAAAGCATTGTTTTATTCACACTATTAACATTCATAGTGACAGGAAAAAAAAGCAAATTAGTGTCTAGTATTTGACATTAAAAATCAACATTATGGCAAAATGATGTGATTATACACAAAAGATCTCAAACCCTTTTCTAATTATGGTCAATTATGTCGAGTTAATAAACCATTATGCATAGCCTCCAGGAAATTGAGGATTTGAGTGTTATCAGTGTTTTAGGGTAATTAGTCTGCTTTTGAGGACGGTTTCAGCCCCTCCCTCTCAGTCCATTTATGTCCCAGTTTAAGAGTTTGCCAGGTTCTGAGGTCACATCCCTCCACCTGAAATATCCTTCTTTATCAGAAGTATTTTGGTTTGCACTGTCTAGTTTTTGCATGTCCTGGTTTTTTTTTTTAGAAATGCCAGTGAAATGCGTATGGAATCTTAAGTCAGACACCCTATTCCCTCCACATTCAGAACAAGCCCGCTCCAAAAGCCTTGACATCAAGCCAAGGTCACAACTAAAACACAACAGGGACCCATGGATTTGCTCGTATGTCAAGCAAGATTTAGAAGATTGCAAGAGGCAATTACTGCAGGGTCGTGAAGCTCTGTTCGCACAATAAGCCGACACAACCTGATCAGGATTATGATGCCCTAATTTCCATAAATCTGCCATCACCACGGCAGGAAGCACGGATGACTGATTGTAATCGCAAAGAATTTGCGACGATTAACAAACCTGCCAGGTCAAAGTGCCAATCAAAATGCAGTAACACTGTGGCTTCTCATTACTCTTAACTCCCAGTTTGCATCAGTTGAGATGCAGATGACAATTGCTTGACATTTTTTTCTTTTCTTTTTTCTTTTTGCACCTTGTGTCGTGATCTCTCTCTCTCCAAGGACTCTTGTAGTTCCAAAGTAGAACACAGTCCTTCCCCGGATGTCTTTTGTCTTCCAATGGGGCTTGATAAGAACCTGATCCATCATAATCAGGAGGCCCGTCTTTGTGGCACTGACAGGTAGTATTAACCTTGCATTGCAGAGGTGATGCTTGTTACAGTGCTATATATACAGCAGGAGCAGAAGCTTTACTTCTGTCCTTCAGCAGTACATGGCAGGAAATGTTATAAAAGGAAAAAGAGTGGATCCTAGATTGGCATTTGGTGCTCGCACAGTTGGACGCAAAACACTGCAGCACAGTGTTTCAGGGAAAGTACACTTTTTAGACATATTCACGCTACAAACACACGTTTGCAAATAGTTGCACACAGCCATCCATTACGCAATGAAGTCAATCCTTTTGCAACTATGAAAAGGTTAGTTGAAAAGATTAATGTGGTACAGTTGTAATGCATTGGACAAACACTGACCCGGGTGTGTTAATGTTTGCCATCCATTTCATTGACAAACCAAGTGTTCATAGGCATCTATTTGTCAACAGTGGAACAATGCGTGGATAGTTTACAGGGGGTGGGCTGGGGAGGGGGGATATAAAAGATTACATGTATCACTAGGGGACAGCTACACCACTGGAATAATTAATTGTGCGGTTTCTGCTTTGTGAACAAATGCTTTTTCCCTGTTGCCAAAATCATGAGAACCTTTTAAATCCACTTTTAAATCCATCCTGATTTTTTTTAAATGCTTTGAGCTCAACCCAGATTAGTGACAATTTAATGTAATGTATGGTGGTTCGTGCTGGGCTTTGTCTGGATGGAAACACAAGTCAGCTGTTAAGGGTTTCCCCCAGAAAAGTAGTTCAAGTCTGTCATTGTTGAATTATGAATCAATCTTTGATCATACTTTAGATGCAAACATAAATCAACTCAACAGAGACAATCTGTCCATCCTATGAAATAATTTAAGAAACACAACATTGTGTTTAACAACCATAGTGTGTTTGCATATCTCGTTCCAAAGTCAAAATAAGACGTTAGTAGGGTTTCCCCCAGAAAATTTGACGGGTGCCCAGCGTGGGACAGCAACAGACTGAGCATTAAAGGTCCCACATTGTAAAAGTGAGATTTTCATGTCTTTTTTGATTGAAGCAGATTTAGGTGCTATATAAATTCTGTGAAAGTATTAGTAACACTCAATCCAAGGAGAAATACACATAGGCCGTATAAAAAAAAAGTGCCTTTAAACAAGCCGTTAAGACTTCTGTGAAGGTGTGATGTCACAACAATGCTATTGTTGCCGTTACAGTGCCGTTACAGTCATTCCCCAGCTACAATGAATATGCAGAGATGCCGAGAACGCAGATGCAGAAGACCTGAAAACACTGACCAATCAGTGCTGACTGGGCTTTTTTCAGAGGGGGGCTTAAAGAGACAGGCGCTAAAACAGAGCATGAATACAGGTATATTCAGACAGACAGTATGATGTTTTTTGAACATTACAGCAAGTATGAACCTGAAAATGAGCATATGTCCCCTGTAATGCTATATAGTTTCTGTGATAACTGAATCATAGATGGAATTGCGAAATTGAGAATTTAAAAAAGACACAGATTCCATAGGGCCCTACATTAAGTCAGTGCTAAACACTGACTGGAGAGATGAAAATATGACTATATCTAAGTTTGAAACCAAGCCGCTCCACTCTAACTGTAGTTTTTAAAAAGCGTCTTAAAAAATACATTTAAAAAATTCCCAAATGCTTCCGCTTCAAACACACAGGCCGTGTCGGCTGCCTGTCTGTCAGCCCTTATCTTTCTACATTGAGTTTGCCTTTGATAGTGGCCATCAATAATAATGTTTCATTTCATTTCATTACTAATGCCATTTTATATTTGTTTCAGACAGAAAAGGTCAGAATTACTCTGTCCACAGAAACACTAGAGGGTTTTTAATTTGAAACCGAAACCGAAGGTGTTGAGTTAAACATTAATATTGATATATTATATTGAAACTGCAGTGAAAGGTGTAATATTGCTGCCGTGATGTCAGTATTACTGTTAAAAGAGCATTTTCACTGTCTATTTTTGCCATGAACCGTGTGCGTCTCGCAGAAAAAAAGACTCAGGATGTCCCGATGTGCCGCAGCTGAGCCGGGCTGTGTGGCTGCAGACGCGGTGCTCACGTTGGATGTGTTTTGAGCTGCCGGACTTGCAATACACTGGGGGAAACTGTTGCTTGGTGCTGAAACTTTCTGGGTATACTAGATGGAATTTAGTTATCAACTGTGGCGTTTGTTCCTGTGCACCTGTCTAAAGGGATATTCCCCATGAGGCGAGTCTCTGATCCTTACCCAGCAGAGATAATGGGATTGTAGACTGCTGTGCATCAAATGAAAATGCTTGCCCTGCTTTGTTTTTGTGGCTCAGTCGTTTGTTGTACTATCTGCTTCTTTCTCTACCTCTACCTCATTCTAATAGTTGTATGCTGATGTGGTAGTAGGTTTTTGGTGGAACGGTGATAATGAATTAAGCAAATTGTTATTTTATAATGGCAGTGATGTGCATTGCACTCTGGAATTAGGGCAAAGGACAATTTTCCTGCCATGGTCTGTTCAAGAATAAATATTGAATGATGACAGAGGGGGGGAAAAAAAAACAAGGTCAACAACACATTATATACACAGTATATGGGCAGCACACTTGAAAATAATATGTCACACATATCTGTTCATCAGACAAGTAGCGGGCTGTTATTGCACGGCACTCACATTTTTCACTCAGCCAGCAGCAATGGAGTTGTGACACAGAATAAGAGTTATGGATGTAGATCAGACTAATAAATAGTGTCCAGCAGCAGAAAGGAGATGGGTGCATTAGTTTAATTCACTTACAGTACATAATGCTAGAGAGGCTGTCAGTGCCAAAAGCTGTGTCAGTCTGCAGCTTCTGAGACAGTGGCTCCATTTACTGTAGGGCCAAAGATATTGGGTTGGATGAAGCTCAAGCTTCTCCAAGTTTTAGAGAAATGAATAAGGCACATGAAACACATCTATCATATTTTATTTTCTATTGAGATGTATTAATTCACTCACCAATCACACCACATTAAATCATAATTTTACAAGTAATACTTCAATATTTACATCTCTAACCCTAACATACTCGGAAAAGAAAGACAAGAAGACAAAACTGGGAAAAGTCAACACCTTTACTTTTATGCACCAACTGAATTGTTTCTGCACGCAGAAGCATGTCAAACATTGTGGACCATTTGTCTTCACAAAGTTCTTTGTGTCAGACACAAAAGGATTGCACCACATGTGAAAATCAGCCCCATTCTGTAACATAAATATCTGTGAATAGAAAGATGTCCTTGGACCTGCATTGTGATTGATGAGGACTTCTCAGAGAAAATCAGTGTGTGCCTGACACTGCATGCGTGTAGCTGTCTGACTTGATATATATACTTGATATATACTTGATGGCATATATATATATATATATATATATATATATATACACACACTAGGGCTGCCCCCTCTTAGTCAATTAGTTGACTAATCGGTTGTTTTATCGGTTGTTTTGGTATTAGTCGACTAAGATCTCTTTAGTCGATTTGTAAGGGCTGCACAATATATCTTTTTTTTTTTTTTAATCATCGCAATAT
>JAOVVB010220717.1:0-10558 GCA_028570985.1 Heterobranchus longifilis
CCCTCCTCTCCTCTCCTCTCCTCTCCTCTCCTCTCCTCTCCTCTCCTCTCTCCTCTCTCCTCTCTCCTCTCCTCTCCTCTCTCCTCTCCATTACTTTTTAGATGGAGTCTCAACACTCAGGCTCCACCGATTTATTGAATCAAGTCTGGAGTGAATACACACTGTAGTGTTGCCGTAGTTACATACTGTTCACATCCCCCAATAACACACACCTTTCCCTTTCTCACACATTTTTCTCTGTACTGTGTCCACTGTTTTTCAGTTGGCATTTCATAGAACCAGTTTTAGTCCGTGGACAGTTTTTTTCTCAGTGTTTTGTTTTGTAGTTTTTCAGTGTGAATGCATTTCTGCCAGGTTCTTGTAAAGCAAACCTCCCATAGATGTAAAGTGATGAGACTCACAGGGGTACAGTAGAAGATAAGGAGTCTTGCCTCTGCTAATGATCACAGACATTTCCTTAACATCCTCTCCCCCAGGCCATTTGTTTCTTCTCATCTCATTTTCCCTCCCTTCTATGTATCCTCTGTCCATTTCTGTCATGTCTTTCTGTAAAGTGTGTGTGTTTGTGTGTGTGTATGGGTAGGTGTACACCCCGATATGTATGTGCTTGTGTCCCCAAGAGATTTAAGCTCCTCAGTTCCCGTCATGGTTCCACCACTGAGGTGGGATTTATCCAAGTGTGTGTTCAAAACGTTGCATCTAGCGCAGCATATTACAACACCTTAATCCACAGTGGGTTATACAGAGGAGGAGCGGAGGAAGAGACAGATTTGAGGACAGAGAGGACAAGAAGAAAGGTGCAGGAACAAAGGCAAGGAGCAGGAGCAAAGAGGAGGAGAAAGAACACAGGATGTTGGAAGATTAGGACAGAACCCGAGAGAATGACAGCAGTTACAACTGGATTACATGTTGTGTATAGATGTAGTCGTCAGAGACTACATTAATGCACGTTGACTGCATTACTGTGCTACTGCTGCTACAGACAAGGACACCTCTATAAAATGTGGGACGTTTTAATGCAGTGCAGTTGCAGCTGTTTGGTTTTTGATTGATAGCGTGGCAATAAAAACATTTGGCTAGGATCATTAGAGCAGATTTCTAAAATGATGACTCCTATAATCCACTGCATTTTATAATCATGGCCTATGTCATTATTCAATCTGGGTGTAAAAAAAGTAAAGGCACACTCATCTGACGTGCTTCACAGCAGCGTGCTTACACGTGCACAGCAAAGGTTTCTGTTTATTTTCATATTGGGTTGCGGGGGCTGAAAACTGGACGTTGGAGCCTGAATTAATTATTTGACCTTGATGCACAAAACATGACGGATAATGTTGTGGTAGAGTAATAGTAAGTAATAGAGGAGCTTATTAGGTGTTCTTTTGTACAGGGAGAGTAGAGTTTAAGTGCTGGTTAGGGCTGCAATAACATTATTTTCATTATCAATTAATCTGCAGATTATTTTCTTGATTAGTCGTTTGGTCGTTTGGTCTGTAAAATGTCATAAAATAGTGAAAAATGTCTTTCTGATGTCTTTAATGTCTTGGAAACCCAGATATATTCAGTTTAATATCATATAAAACAGAAATGTGTTTATTGAGAAAAGCCATAGAAAATGTCATTATAGCTGCAGTATGTGGACCCCAGGAAGATTAGCAGTCATTGATGGGGATCCAATTAATAAACAAATAAACAATGACAATTAAGATCATTCTCATTCTGATATTTGAGAGGCTGAAAACAGCATTTTCTGCAGTTTTTGCATGAAAAATTACTTTAACGATTAATCTATTATCAAAAATAGTTAATTTTTCTGTCGATCGATTAATCGTTGCAGCTCTGTTGTTGTAGTTGGTAGGAATATTATGTTTTTTGTCCATAATATTTTGGCTGATATTTATGCCACTGGGAAGAAATTGAGCAATTATTTTTAGGAATGCACCGATTTATCAGCCCAACATTGGTATCGACTGATATTCGCCTTGTTGACAGCAATCAGCAGATCAGATGACATTCACTGATGGCTGATATTTATCTGTTGTGTTGCAGCAATTTTGCACTGGCTGAATGTTGTGTTAAAAGGTTAAAAACACTTTTAAAAGCAGTTACTTAAAAAAACAATATATAGATAACTTTTTCATGTGGAAAAGGGTTATATTAAAGGTTATTTATATGATTTTAATTTGTGCTCATTCAAATATTGTGTAATGAAATGTTAAATTACTTAATAATGAAGATTTCTCTGGCTTAAAAGGGGGAATAAATAACAACAAAAACAAAATAAACAACAACAAAAAAACATTGCTATCGGCTATCAGTCAAGTTGTTATTTTAAACATCGGTGCATCCTAATTATGATGTGATTGGATGTAAATGATGTGTTGAAGAATTGTCCTGGGCTGGTATTCCTCCTCCACCTCTCCTCTCCTGCTGCCTCAGCCCTCCTGCCCTCCTCATCCTCTTTTCTGCCCGCTGAGTTCCTGAGAAAGATATCTCTGACCACACATCATGCTTTAATCTCATTCATACTCCCTTTTTTTTCTCCATAGCAGCTTCTGAGTTGGCAGTCACTGGTCTGAGTCTTTGCAGTACTTGTGCAATTCCCCCCTGGACTTGAACTTTTTTCAGCTCTAATTCTGTGTTTGTGCACCACCTTTAGTCCCATGTTCACAATAAGGGAAACTAATTTAAAGGGCTTCTGAGTGTAATCTTTTAAGCTACACCTCTACTCCATAATACCTCTCCTGTGATTGCCTGTGAGGGGCTATTTAAGACGCTTGTTTCTGGGACTTAGACATTTCATAATCACTCTATGATCTCGTTTCATGGGCTTAGGCTTCTTTCATTCAGTCTGGCTGTGGCGCGGTGTAGCAGCAGGTTTCATATTAATGTTTAGTATCAAGCACGAGAGGGGTCTTAGATATATTGGAATGGAAATCTACCAAATCCGTTTATTTCTAAATAATATTACTGCAACTAGGGCTGGGTGATATGGCTGGAATCAATATTAATAGTATAGTATCTTATCAGTATCAATTTATATAATGAAAAACGTTTGCAAAATCACATTTAAAGTAATGAAAATAGATTTAAAAAATCAACACTTTTCTAATGAATATCTGTTTGGTATTTTGATATCCGCTTATAAATAAATGAGGTGATGGTTATTTCCTGAACCTCCTGCAATACAGAAGTAGAGATGGTAAATAACATTTATGTTCAGGAAAATATTACTTTTTCTATGTTTTCAGAAAAATGTGTTCATTAAATTCTGAACCTTCTATTTTCTCTCGTCTTTCCCCGACATATTTTCTATTATCTCTTATGTGCTCAATTTATCTCCCCCAAAATGTGCAAAGTTCTTAAATTTTGAAAAGAAATTATAAAATAAAATCTGTGCATGGCAGAGGAAGTAAATTGTCCTATATAATAGATAATAATAGATAATAGACTTTGTGAAGTCAGACACAATGTGCATATAAAACTTATTTTGTTGGTTTTCAGTTTCAGTAATTTTGAAAAATAACATGATATGATCATATTTTTAAAAAATATGTTTCCATCAAAACTTGATATATGTTGGAATTAAAATGCATGCCAATATATTTGGTTTAATGTGCTTTTTGGGGTGATAAAGCATGTCGTGGTTTGTCAAAGCAATCGTTCCACATTCTGCTACAGCGTCTTTTATTCGAGAGATAGATAAGAAGATCGATACCTCTCATATCTGTCTGGTCCCCAATATGTCAAACTATTCCTTTTCCTTTCAGGACGGAGAACATCCTGTCATACAGACATTTGTTAACTGTAGAGTTGTGGGATTCTTGTCATCATTTGTCGTTGATGACTGTAAATTCAATGCGGAAAGACCGTTGGGGGGGAATGTTTCAGCTTACGGCTGTCGGCAGAGACGGGAGGTTATAGCTTGCTGCAAAATGAGTCACAGCACATCCTGTAGTGAATGTGGGGCCGAGCTGAGGCAACGGGAGAAAATGAAAAGAGGGTTTTATTTTGGGAAAAAAAGAGAGGGGATCTAATCCAGAGCTATACTTCCCCTTCTCACTCATTGCTGCTTCCCCAGACAGATTACTGGGCTTTGAAGGCACCCTCTGCAGAGGCAGATTTTTAAAATGGGGGCTATTGGATGGGATGGGGGGGGGGGGGATATAACTCAGAGTGGGAGATTAGTATTGCTGCGGTGTGTGTGTGTGTGTGGGGCTGTCAGACAGAGAGTGACAGAATGAATAGTTTGAGTCTTTATCAGTGTATGTTTGTGCACTGTATGTTCCCATGTGCAGGTATTTATTCAAAGTGATAAACGTTTGAAAGGTATGACAGCGCGCTCTCAGCCGCTCTCACCAATCCCCTCATTTCTCTGCACCGTTCCTACCTTTCCGTCTCTCCCCCTGACTCTTCTTCTTCTTCTTCTTCCCTCCTTCCTTCCTCCCGCTCCATTCCCCTGTGACGTGGTATAGTTATAATCCACTCAGACATGTTCTGATGTTTTTTTTTTTGCTTTCTGTTGAGTGTTGGCACTCACCCACACTCTCTTTCACTCACTCTCTCTAAATCCCTCACTCTGTCTATTTCTACTTTCCCCAGAGAGAGCGAGAGCGAGAGAGAGAGAGAGCTACTGTATGGTCTGCTGTTTCTGTGGCAGCCATTATGTGAATCTGCTGTTTGTTTATTTGTTTGTTTGTTCATCTGTGCATCTCGTAAAGATGGCATGATACTGTGTGTCTGTGTGTGTTTTTGCTGGTATATGCACATCCATCTGAGTACATGTATTTTGTCAGATGGAGAGTAAATATTTTATCTCTGTGTAGTATGTTCTGTATGAGTGTGTATCTTTGCATGTAAGAGTGTGCGTGTGCGTGTGCGTGTGCGTGCGTGCTGTGTGGTCCACAGTGGGTGCTCCTGGTTCTCTGCAGGCCAGGTGTCTCTCCTCTCTGCTTCTTTGCTCTCCACATCTCTGCAGGCTGTTTAATCTCAGAACGTGTGTTTGTTCTGACGTACAGTGTGTTTTAGCCTGCCAGGTAAATTCAAAAGTGGAGTATCAAGAGGCAGAATTAATTTAATACACGTAACTGATAAACCAACAGACACCACATCATGCTCCAGTGATCGATCCTAACAGACTTTATAATTATTGAATGTAGGGCTGGGCAGCAGACCTCAATACCCACTACAATGTAGAGCTGGCATTTAATGTCTGGTTGTGTGTGTTATCTTGTTGTCTCACTCTTTGATCGGGGGGGCGCCCTCATATAGTTGATATGGTGCATTGATGGTTGAAGTCCAGCATGAGGACCTTTTGTTGCATCTCTCCCTCATTTCCTCTCATCGGTCTTTTGTCTATAATAAACGCTTAAATTGCTTAAAATACTTAAAAGAATATTTGGTCAGATAGTTCCTGATTTATATATTAAAAAAACTTTATAACCCGTTTAAGACTATTTCATATCAACAAAGGTCTTGTGGCAGCTTGTGTTTACTATTCAACAATTTGTGATGCATAAAACATTTGTAACACTAATAATTGTATATTTACCAAATTACACTGCAGAGCGGCATGTTTTTATATTCTCCTGACAGCAGAATAAACCACTATAATCCTAAGGGCCAGTCATGCAAAACAAAAATACTGCGATTACATTGTATTTAATGTGAGGTAGAGTATTTGTCAGGATGAGCTGTGGTAACATCTTTAATGCTTTTTAAGCCTCTGCAGCCGTTTTTGTGTCTTCTTTGGATGCAATCTTCGGTTCAGCCCACAGTCGCACAATAGATTAGATATGTGGTGCCGACGCTGACGTCATGTATCTGCCCCATTGCAAATGTTTTCCTTTCATTGCCGTCTGATATATGACTACCAATGAATGGATTAGCAGATTCAGGTCACACTCTCCATTCCTGTCATTTTGTGTTCCGTTTCTTGTTGGTTTTCCATTCATTGGTGCTGAATAAAATCTAAACACCAACGTCTGCCTCACTGAGTGAGCCATACCTCCCAGGCGTGAGAATACCCACAATGCAACACTCTGCGTTGCTAATCCTATTGGCTGCTGACGAATCACCAGCATTCTGCAGTATGCGTCACTGCCGAGCAGAGTGCCAGAACAAGGCGAGGCTAAATGCTTAACTACACCTTAAGCTTGTCAGATATGAATGAGCTGGAGGACACAGAGTGAAGCTGGGCCTTGATTTGTTGCTTTTTGAGTGTGTGTGGTTCCCTGCTGTACGTCAGGATCCGGGACTGTGGGTGTGTTGTTTGAGGGGAGAACCTCCCCTCTCCTCCAGTGAAGTTGAATTAGCAGAGCTTATGGAACAATTTCATGTTAATGCTGCCAAATACAGTTCCTTAATCTGCCGTGATTCCCTGTGCAGCATGGTCTTACTGCTTAAGAATACCCTGATTACTCTTCTATCACATACATTAACTTTTACTGCCCTCCGAGTTAAAAGCAGAAGTGGAGAGAGAGAGAGAGAGAGAGTTTGGATAGCTGAGAGACCCAAAGGAGAGTTAAAGAGAGACACTGCACGACAAAAGAAGAGGACGTTTTAAAGAGACTGCTGCTTCCAAAACCATTAATAAACAGATAGCTAATTGACTATGGCTGTTTTTCCCCTCATAGTGATAAACACTACAGTACCCATGATCTGCCTTTCAGTTCAAAACTACAACTGCACCAACCCCCCAGAAAGCAGCCAGGCATTATGATTCCCATTTAAGAACAAACACACACACAGCAACAACGCTGCAAGCGTCATTTACCTGCATTGACTTGGTTACACGGGAGAAACGCAGGGCAGAGGCGAAGGAGGGGGTTCAGGGCCCAGGATTTAATTTCCGCTTTGCACTGTGAGATAAGTCAAGCTTAATGAGCTGACAGAGAGAGATGGAGGGAGCAGGGGAGCTGTGAGAGCCGGGGCACAGAGAACAGCGAAGAGGAGGAGAGAGGAAGGGCAGGGAGGGAGGAGGGTAAGCGATTGTGGAAAGAGGGGGTATCCTGCAGATCCTGTCAGGCTCGACACATGAAGAGAGGAGAGCAACAGAGGGAGAGAGGGGTAAAAGTCTTCTGTCAGCCCTGGGATCCCTTTGTAAATGTGTGTGTGTGTGTAAATGTGTGTGTGTGTGAGATCCACTATGTAAAAATTCCAAAGTGTAGTTAACCGTATTCACACTCAGGAAGGATTTAAACGTTTGCTTTTCTTTCGTGCATGTGTGCATGTGTGCGTGCGTGTGTGCATGCATGCGTGTGTGTGTGCGTGCGTGCATGCGTGCGCGTGCACGTGTGTATAGAGACTCTTAGTGATTCCTACTATGCTGACAGTAGCTTCATGACTTTTGCTGACAGCAGCTTATTTACTATGTTTTTTCTATTTTTTATTTTGTGCATGTCTGCATGCTTCTGTTCTTAAGGGATTCTTTATATATAGTTTCTTTTTTCATCCCATATAGTTTCCTGCTTGTAGTATTAATCAAAATCAAATACAAATTTTACATTGGAGGGAAGGTTTTAGAGAAATGTAAAGTGTGAAACAACAACTGACTTGGGACTGGAGCTGCAGCGGTTTACTGGTTTCACTTTATACCTTCATAAAAATTGAAGGTTTTCATACCGTGTCGGGCTGCACGATATAACGTTGTTGAACATTGCAGTAATGATATTACTTGCAATAAATAGTCATATCAGTTCTATCTTTCTGCTGCTTTCAGTATACTGCTAAAATACAGCAAATTGCTTATTGAATAAAAAAAAAACGGATTTTATTGAACAAACTGATCATTGAACTGAACACAAAAGGCACCATTAAAAAAAGATACATTTTAAAAATACATTTTAAAGAGCAGTTTTCTATTGATACTCTTTCAACTAACTCAAAAAATCGAGTCTCTTTCGTGTTTATTGTGCAAGTTGATATTGCGATGACGATTAAAAAAAACATATTTCGTGCAGGCTGAATACCGTGTACATTTGCCTATCTATGCTACTGAAAAAGGGCGACTTTTTACTCCCATTAAAAAAACATGGTTGAGTGTTTTATTAAAAGGTCATTGTAATCGCTGTGTTTCTTATCTGTCTAGTTCTACTCAGCTGGCTGATCCAATTCTGCGATTACAACTTGCTCGTATTAAAAAGAACAAAAAAGCAGGATGTAGAGGTGGAAAATGGTAACAGATGTGAAATGAACAGGTAAAGAGTCGAGGCTAGAGGTTGACGGCTGCAGGGAATGAGGGAACAGTGTACGAGCTTGGAAGCGGGTGAAAGGTCACACATGGAGACTTAAAGGAGCTGTCCCGGTGCTGTTTGTATAAGCCGACACTCGGAGCTCTCCGTGGTGCTGAGGAGAGCACGAGCTCTCTCTGCCTGCACTCACAGGCCTGCCCTTCTTTAAGACAACTCCTGAGCTGTATTGACGTCGCTTCACATTATTGCAAGGTGCCAATAAATCCTCCCTTTATTAGACCTCTTCTATTGATCCACTTTTTTTCCTCTCCTCACATCTCTAACTCTCTCTGCTCGTTCCTGCTTAATCCCAGCTATTTTCTCTGCCTCCTGCTTTCTCCTTCTTCTTCATTCGGAGGGAAATGTCAAGCTCTATCTCTGTCGCGGGTCCGTGAGCTCTGTAGAGGGAGGGTGGGGGGGTGCACGGCCCGAGGGTGGAGGGGGGGGCAGTGCCATGACCCCCTTCTCTGGGGCTTAAAGTGAGAGATTTGCCTAAATGCCAGCAAGGCTTTGATGGTGGCATCGACAGGACTGAGGTAAAGGAAATTATATTTACATCCTCCTTATTATGGCCTCATCACTGTCAGCCAGAGATGCAGCTAATTATTGTTGGGCCAACAGTGTCGATAGTTTGCACATTAATGTCGGGTGTCTCCTTGAAGGCATTACATTTGCGAATAAATGATTTCCTTTGTGTTGCTTGATACTGATATGGTGTTGCACGCACACAGGCACGGAGCTGAAAATGCTAAACAGGTGGGAGATAAGCTTGAATGATTTGCTGCACGGCTGTGTGCATACGTGTGTGTGTGTGTGTGTGTGTGTGTGTGTGTGTGTGTGTGCACCTGTGATAATGTTCCCCCGAGATGTGACTCTCGATGTGTGATGATTTGTGGATTTATGTATGTGTGTGTGTGTGTGTGTGTGAGAGAAGGTGTGGGTGTGATGTTAATCAGGCTGTCACACTAAGACAGAATCCTGCAGGGAAAAGCCTGTTGTGTCTGGAGTTCTCCACAGGACACCCCTTCACAAACATACAAAACACATACACACACACACACCCACACACACACACATACACGCAGGCACGCATGCACGCACGCACGCACGCACGCACACATGCACACGCACACGCACATGCACACACAAGTCATTTTCTCTTTGTTTTCCCCTTTTTTCTCCCTGAGCTGAGCTTGAGGCCGTATAGTACACAGAAACTCCTCCTGACACATTTTAAAGTATGTAAAAATACTTTGTGATTAATATTTTGTTTAACATGGTTTTCCCCACAAAAAAAGTTTAAAAAAAAAACTATGAAAAGGGGCTGAGGCAGAGAGTGCATCAGTTTGTAGTTTCAAAGTAGTAGTTTGGACAGACTATCATGATCCCCAGAGGATGAATCTTACTGAGATCCCTTGACTTTTCCTCAGCGCCGATATGAGGTGTGTGAATTTGTGTTTTTGAGTGAAATATCAAATGGATTGCCATTACCTTTGGTACAGACATTAATTTAGGATGAACTGTAGTGACTTTGGTGATCCTCTGATTTGTCATCTAATGCCACCAGCAGGTCAATACTTTGGTTTTAGGACTAAATACCTGACAAAGTTTAACATCAGCCTCAGCTGGACTGCTGCTACATGCTGATGTTAGCATTTAGCTCAAAGCACCACTGTGCCTCACAGTTAGCATGGCTGTAGAGTGCTTTCTTGTTTTACACCCCCATGTACAGTATTCAAATGCTATTTTGCTGCCAAGGACACACTAACCATTGTAGTTTACAGTAAACAAGGTCACTTGCAATGAATGCAGGTGAAAATATAATGAGAGTGGGGAGAAAAATACAAAGAAAAAACCACCAATGAGTTGCTGAGTCTTTATTAGTAGGTACATTGTAGATAAATGCTTAAACTGCAGAATAGTTACATTGCAAATGGTATAATCTTCTGTAATTGATTTATGTAATTTGATGTTTAACATATACAATCTCAAATTTTGTTTTATAGATAAACCAAAAACAATGAGCCCTACAGTATGTAAGTATAAAAAAAATATTGTACCTGTAGTGAATGAAATATGAAAATAAGAAAAAGAAAGCAAGTGAGAAAAAGGAGGAGGAGGAACATGGGTGCCATGCTATAGGGGAGTAACAGCTTCTTTCACCACCTATTTTCACACGTATCACAACTGTCTGTGATTTCACGCTGTGCACGCACACACACACACACACACACACACACACACACACACACACACACACACACACACACACACACACAGTTAAGCCACTCGCACACTAACGTTCTTTCTAACACTTAAACATCATA
>JAOVVB010220728.1:0-10557 GCA_028570985.1 Heterobranchus longifilis
ACATTAAAGCACTTTTTGTAAGTCGCTCTGGATAAGAGCGTCTGCCAAATGCCTAAATGTAAATGTAAATGTAAATTATAAAATATATTGAAGGATTTCTATTGTTAAAAAATGCACATTCACAATATAATAAAAATAATAATAATAATAATAATAATAATAATAATATATCCTTAATAATTGCCTATAATAATATACTTTTTGAAAAAGTATAAAGCTTTCCAAAATAGTGTGCCAAGTACAAGGACAAACTTCTTTTTTTTATAAGCAAGTTAAAAACACTTATGCTCACATCTAGTTGAAACTAGTTTAAAACCTGAGTGATTTAGCTATTGCTAAGAGGATGTCGGCCAGAATTAAGACACAATGCTTCAACGGCTGCTCTTTCAATCTCAACCTTCCCAGTTCAGGGTTGAAATGTAAAATAAATACAGATATTTACAGCAAATGTCATTGTGTTACACAGCTACCATGATTGCAATAGAATGCACATTCAGATATTTAACACCGTTTAAACCTTAATTGCTTAAATGCTCTCAGCCTAGATTTTCTTTCCAATCACCGTCCAACTTCCAAGTGTGTAGTGCTTTGATTAGCACTACTTTGAAAGGTTGCTTTTCTGTCACAGGTTGTTAAGCATTTGGAGCTTTGTGTGAGCTTTGTTTACATTCATTCACAAAAAAAAAAACAGATGTACTGTACAGTGATAGCCCAAAATATTGAGACTAGTGTGAAATTTAATGTTTTAATGGCATTTTCAAATTTAAAAAAATAATGATAATCAAGGTAATAAGAATAATTTGTTATTTTAAACAATTTAATTGCTATACAACAATTATCAATTATCAAAAATGTACAGAAATCAATAGAAAGTCATTTATTCTTCAAAACCTGCTGGATATGGCTGGCCATAGAGCCAACAAGATGTCTGCAGTACTCTGGTGTCACTTACTCTTTCCATGCCTGCTTGGTTGCTTCGTGAAAATCATGTACAGAAGACAGTTTCTTGACTGCTACTGGTTATTTACCATTGTCCCACAGTTTGCTATTGGGTTCAGGTCTGGGGATGATCCCGGCCATGGCAACAGAAGCTGAATACCATTGGCACAAAGCCAGTTTTTCACAAGATTTTCAGTTACTTAGCTAACTCTTTTGGCAGATATGCTAGAAGTAATTAGAAAAAAAAATCATATGTTTCGTGCACAGGCAAAACTAATAAATGGCATACTGTATGCTATCTTAATACATTTGGCCATCACTGTGAGAACTGGCAGTGGGGGTTTGTCAAAACACAATATTGGCAAGAGCAGGGCCAGTCTAGTGTTTACTGTAATTATTCTGTTAATTTGGGTTTTGACAACAATACACTGATAAAAATGCAATATTAACTCATGTCCTGAAACATTACTCTGAGTGTTTACTGAAATCTTTTCGAGTCTGCTGTTCATAGTTTAATAAGACTTTATCAAAGCATCCATCATTAGGTCCATGCAGTGACTTCTGTAAAAACAAAGGGACAGGATTTAAGAAAAAAAGGGATGGCAAGAAGTCAAGCTAAATGTCTTTGGACTGTGGGAGGACAGATTGGAGGTCACTTTCCAACCCCCTCAACCCACACAGTAAAATCCCCAGTGTAGTTCATATGAGTCTAACTGAACCTATAGAAAAGAATGGTAAGATGTTATTTCATCACTCTAGGTGTTAATTCAACAGTGTGCAGGAGGTGTGAGGTGTCAGTGCTAAGCCACCACAAGGACTATAAGCATCATCAAAAATAATGATTAGAGGTCACAGCATATACCTCCCCTCAGTATTCTCACATTTGTGTCCTCAGTTCTATTTACCAGTTCAAATTTTTTTACAAGGGTCTTATTAACAATGGGTTGACTAATGTAGATAGATCGATCGATCGATAGATAGATAGATAAAAATATGAGCATCTATTATCTTCAAGCTTGAAATGGTAATGAAATCACTAGAAATATGAAAAAAGACTTAATTCTGGATATTTTCAATGGCTGTCTAGGCAAGATTCAAAAGTACATGCCTTCTAATGTTGTGGTCTCAAAATATGCTATATGCAGAAAAAAAAATCTGTTTTATATAAAGTTGTCTGACAGAATGTACCTGCATCAGAATCATAGCATTAGAGTCTGTTTTCCCAGACAACCAAATAATTAATTAAAATTTGCAAAAGTGTACCTTATTACGTTCATTTTATTTCACTGTTAGTTTCGATAATATCTTATAATTAACCAAACATTTAATAATGAGTTTGTTACATCTAGCATCTCAGTGGTTTCAGTCAGCCTGGTCCTCATGCCAATGTCCCAGTGGCCAAATGCTATTCTATGAAAGAACTAAAGTATAGGCTGATTAGAGAGGAGAGTCTGCAAGGATGTGTGAATAACATATCATCATTATATTTCATTTTATTCTTTAGGGAATCCAGCTGTTAATATTTTTTTTTTGTCCAACGAAACCCACATTGGTTTCTAAATCTCTAAACATATTAACATTTTTTAACTTGTAAACATCGACATGTTTTTAATTCATTCTGTGAAATTGTCGAAAGGAATTGGTGTGATTATTATAGGCTGCCTTTTTACACTTCCTCTATCAAATCATCTCTCTTGAGGTCCAGAACATTCGGGTATTTAATTAGTCAGAAATTGGCTGCATGTAATAAGATGACCGACAGTAGAAGAATTTCCATTACCATCTGTTTTCTGACCTGGGGCTACTTTCTAAAGGATGTTTGGCTCAGCATGAGACTCATCATCTTGATGTGCACTTTCAGTCTCTTCTTTCTCCAACCAGTCTTTGAAAAACAAGGCTCATATTCACTCCAGCCCCTTTACCTCAGAACATACTACATTGCAACATAGCATTGTTTTGACTGAAGTTGTTTTTACCTCACTGTTGTGCAGTCACTTACGGTCGATGGAGGAGCTCACAGCACTAAAACGGGCTTAATTATTTGGCCTGCGCAGAGCTCAACACTCTCATGTAATCAGTAGCACATGACCCATGAGGAGACCCGAATCAATTCTGTGATTTCATTGCGATTATAATTTGTTTTTCTGTGCAGTTTAATCTTTGAATGCCCACTTTGTGCCTTTTGGAAAGCTTTCACTGATAGGACACACAAATGTACTGTATACACCGATCAGCCACCACATTAACTCCACCACCAGATGAATTAAATTACATTTATTATCTATTATATAGAAGTAATCAGATGACAGTATCATGGACACTCAAGGCTCATTTATGCAAAGTCTAGCCTGTACAGTCCAACTGCACAGAAGAACCAATGGAGCACAAATGACTGAAAAAAAGGCAATGCTGATTATTTTTAAAAATGTATCAGAACACCCCGTACATTAGTGACGGGAAGTTTGGATAATTTTAGTGACTCGGTCCTTTGAATCTCGTTCATCAAAAGGAACAAATCTTTTTTTGAGTCATTTAGTTCATTTAGTTCCTTTGATCAGAAATATTGTAAAATAAATAAATAAACAGACCCCCAACACATCTACATACACAAATGTTGGCTATAGTTCCAGTAATGAAAATATTACACTGCAGCTAAGGACATATTATGATAAACAGATAAACAGCTTACCCCCCATATCTTCTGGTCTGAATCGTTTGTTCTTTTAAATCTATTGTACTGGACAGCGTCTATGAGAATCACGTGACAAAAAAACTGACAATTCGGACTAGAAGACTTAAAGGTAACTACTCATTTTTGTTTCCTGTACATAACTTAACGAGGTTTTGTGATGCTTTTGTCCCCGCCCCCAGATCTCTATCTGGCTGAGCACCCAAGAAAGCAGTGGCTTTGGGTACTGGGTAACCTCCCTGGATCTGTCCAGATGCCAGACACCAAAACTCACTCACTTAGGTCTTGTGGAGTAATGGTCCGAGGGGCCAGAGCTGCCCCGTTGGCACAATTGCAGCCTACACAATATCAGGCAAAATGTTTGGGCTGATCAGTGTGTACTGAAATTTGTTGTTGCTAATATCCATTTATACAAGTCTACATTTTTTGCAGTGAGAGTAAGATGGATGTGTTTTTAATATATTTTTTAATTAATATATTCTATCCATATAATCACTCACATTCTCTCTCTCTCCCTCTCTGTCATTATTTATCATTCAGTCCAGATGTGCTCTTATGCTTGTGTTATTATTAGGTTCATAATTGCTTCCTTTTATTTCATAACAAAAGGGATAAAAACTATATAAAATTCATGAAATTTTGTGTAAGCTCAATTGATATTTTTCTGTTAATATAATTAAAAGGATGGATAATGTGAGAATGTTCTGTTTTAAAAATAGAAGTTAAATGGGTAGCATACTGCAAGTGTGAACAAATGTCACTTGATCGTTGTCCTCATTTGTCTTTATAAATAGAATTTTGAGGAACGAGAGAATAAGAAACCTTAAGTAGAAAAAAGAGTAGTTTGTTCCACTTGTAAACTGTAACTGTACAGAATTTTAATCTGTATTCATATTGATATAAATTGAATATAAATGACATATAGTAAATATAAACCAATAACAATTGGTTTAAGATGATCAAAACCTGTTTTATGCATGAAGACAGGATGTAAGGAGACAGTGGATACAAATGGGAAATCCTTTATAATCACCATCGTAAATATAACACAACCATGCACACTAACTATGAAGCTAGGATTATAAACAGGGGCTATACGCTAAGGAATAACACACAGTAGAGTAAACACAACACTTGTAGAGAGGAACAAACCAGAAACCCAGAACTTAAAATGCAGTGGTATACATAAAAGAAACAAGACTCAGGTGCAATCATAATCAGGAACTGAACTTGAAGCATATTTACATAATTACATCATGTGACCTGGAGGGGCCACGTAGTCCAGTGCCTTCCTAATTGTCCCCTGCTGATTGTAATGTTTTAGTTAATTGGTACCATGGTGGGGTCGTGGTGAGCACAGTGACCTCACACCTCCAGGGTAGAGGATTCAGTTTCCACCTCGGGTCTGTGTTCCTGGAGTCTGCATGTTCTCCCCGTGTTGGGGGGATTCTTTCAAGTACTCCGGTTTCCTACCACAGTTCAAAGACATGCGGATTATGCTAATGACAATAGATGGTAATAATAGACATTTCCAAATTGCCCATAGTGTGTGCGTGTTTGTGCCCCACGATGGATTGGCACCCTGTCCATGGGGTACCCCACCTAGTACCCCAAGTCTCCTGGGATAGGCTCCAGGCCTCTCATGACCCTGTACAAGTGGGATAGGGAATGAGTAATTGTTAATTTCAAAAAGTAGAAGAAAATCTGGAAAAGAAAGAATAAGTGAACATATAATGTAAAACAAAAGCACAAATTTCACTCCTGGAGTCAGTGAATTATGTTTGTCTAATTATCGTACATGAAACCAGAGAGGCCATGAAGGCGTCTCTTTTTTCTTCACAGGCCTCTTTACACTTTCTGGTGTGTGTATCTATGTGAGCTACTCGCAGCAGGCCTTGGATGAGCTGCGGCGACTGGTGAGTGCCGAGTTGCTCGCCCACATACACATGTCCTTCGGCTGGTCCCTAGCCTCGGCTTGTATCTCTTATGCACTTGAGGTGGCCTGTGGCATCCTACTCATGCTCGCAGCTCGTCTTGTTTATCTTGAGCTCCACCATGAGTCTACTGCTGCTTTCTCCATGGCCTAGAGACACCACAGAGGGAAGCATATTATACAGTATTTATCGCCCTGTTTGCAGCAGGCTGGCTTACAATAACCTGACTTCAAAGTTTCTGTTTTTTTTTGTTGGAATTAATTACAATTCAATGAGTGCTCACAGATGTTCATATTTTAGAACATTTAAAAGTGAATTTGTTTGTTTTAAAAATGCATATTTTACTAATCTTGAAGCTGCTGGATGACTGGATGATGAGACATTTTATGTTGTTTGGGTCTCAGTTCATGTTTTCATGACTCTGAGGTTGTTATCTGCTACTGTTATCATCCATCACGTCAGAATCATTGAAGAGTTTTGTATATTTGAATAGTATATTCCCACATATAGTACTGTATAGTGTAGTATTGTACTATTTCATTCACTTAGTGAAACAGCAAAACCATTTACCTTCAACATAAACTTGTCTTTTAGATCATTTTTGTCATCTACCTCACTGATTGTTTAAATGTGAATTTTTGAACTAAATTCAATCCTTAAACATATAGTGGAAACTTGGGCCCCAGGGTGATACATTTAGGATTCTAAAGGGAAAAAAAATGCTTTCACAGTGATCAAGCTTAGCAGTTTTTAGCCAAGCTTAGCCAATTATAGTCAACTGCCACACTTTCAATCATATAGTCCATGCTAACAGTTGTCATCAAGGTAAAGATAAACATAACTAGCTAGAATATAACCTAAATGACATCAAGTGTTTCACTGTAAAGAGTAGCTTATGTTTATAATTAATTTAACCCCTCAGATGGGCTAATCTGCATACAATTTGTGACATTTGTATTAAGGGTTATATTTTTTTAGTTATAAATTGTAAACCATAACTTTAAATATAGAACAGAAAATAAATGAAATTATTGTTAATATTTGACATAGCACAAAGCAAGCAGAACAAGATAGTTGGACATAAAACATAAGTTATTCTTGAAGAAGAATGCGCTGATGTCTAATATCTCAGCATGGTGTCATCTCAGGGTCAGGCTACAGTATGTGTTTACTTGCTCCCCTTGAGGCTGATAGAAAGCTACGTATAAAGTGAGGAAAGCAAACCCACATACCTTTTTTGTTTTATTATTTATTCTGTGTTAAATATGCATGTTGTAATCTGATCAGTGTATGTTTGTCCGATCCTGTCTGCCTTCTCCAACATGGCTTTTAGCTGACTGCTAGCTCAATACTGTTGCCTCAGTGTAAACCTCAACCTATTGGAAATGGTGCGTGATGTATGTGTCTGAAAACTCGTGCCAAATCCTACAGCTCTGACTGTAAATTACTGTAAATTACTGTGAATTACAGGATTGCCAAGGCAACTCACAGCAGCTCAGAACACCCTGTTTTACGCTATATACAAGGTGGCACAAAAGTCTAGATCCATAGGGATTTTTTCTTATTGGAAATTTAAACAGAAGATCAAATAGAACCAGATCTAACACCACTTGTCTTTATTCTTTGGGGTTGTCTGAAGTCTGTAGTCTTTTGGAATCGATCCTAAATGCATTTTCATACTACCAAAGTTGCATTTAAGCGGATTTAAAGTATGCACAGAATTGCATTATGCTTAAGTGTACTGTAAAAATATTACTTTAATTCCGATATATTTCAATCATAGGCAGAGTCTGACATTTGGGGAGATGGGGGGGGGGGCGGTTTAAGACCTGACATCAGTACAGTCTATAGTAGCACGTATGCATATACAGTACAGTGGGGAAAATAAGTATTTGATCCCCTACTTAGTTTGCCCACTTACAAAGAAATGAAGGATCTATAATTTTTTATCATAGGTTTATGGTAAAGGATTGCGATAGAATATCAAATAACCCGATCAGTCGGCTTAACTGTAGTTCCAAACATTTTTTTTTGTCCCTACTTGGATACTTGCTTGCTTTCATATCCCTAGATTGTTAAATCTACAATAACTACTGTTTTGTTCCTTTACTGTCAAGTTTAGCTTGATTATGCCTTTGGCAGTACTGTTTCTTATTACTGGTCATGCCAGTGAAGCCTATTTTAACTGAACGGAACCCTAGGGAGTGACAAAATTCTAATTTAACTACCCAGTCAGTTCATCCTAATTATTCTTCTTGAAACAGCCCACGGTTGGTTTTTCGTAAATGGACCTTTTCCAGGATTGTCTATAGAGCACTAGAGAGTCTCCCATCCCTCTCCTCTAAGAGAGAACGGCCAATCAGCTCTCTCTAGGCTCACGGCTATGGGAGGCTAAAGCTCCACCAGGATTCGATCCCCAGATAATAGGGCAAGCTTACTTAACTGTATTTTAAATTCTATTTTAATATTACTGATTATAACTAATCCAAAAATGCATTTAAGTGTACTTTCATACAATGGCTACTTTCATAAAATGCATTAAATAGAAATAACAACTAAATTACATTTCAATGATGTCTGATGTCCAACTGTGGAACAACTTAAGTATGCCTTACTAAGACATAAATCATACTACAAATCTGTAATTGTAGTTCACGTTTACTACTACATACAGCTCTGGAGAAAAAAAAACAACAAAAAACAAGAGACCACTGCAATTTAAGTTAGCATCCAAGTTAGCATCTCTACAAGTATTGGCAACCATTCTTTTCCAATTTCCATTCAATTCCAACACAAGCACATATTATTCTGCTTTATGGGGTACTGATTATATCAAACGGAATAAAAAAATACAAATTAAACGGAATGAAATCTTATTTAATGAGGAAAAATATAAAATCCACTGCTGGGATCACCACTCTTCTCACAGTGTAACCAGCTGGTTGGCAAAAACAGTGCTAGAAATACCTCAAAGGTAATTGGAAATTTAAAAATAACTATTGACCATGTCAAAAGAGTTAAAAGAAAGAAAAGTTTTTTAAAAAGAAGGGTTCAATACTAGTTGTACTGGCACAGGGATGGAGTGAGAGTCAGATCCTATCCCTAAAATTTAGGAGGCAGACGGAGGCAGTGCACCAGAACAAGATCAGATACTGGGAACAACAAAACTACAGACTTACTGGCAGAGGGCGAAAACTAATCTCTACTGGGATGACTGCAAACTCATTCAAAGGTCACTCAACAACCACAAGGTGACAAAGTGACTTTTAAATGCAGAACCAAACTGAAGCTAGGGTGAAGTGCATGGTGAGGATGGGGTGAAACAGGCTCAGGACTAAAGTTATGCAAAGCCTGAAAAAAAATCCCTTTATCAATGAGAAGCAGGGAAGGTTGAGGTTTACAAAAAAACACAGAATTGGACTATAGGGAACTGGACAGCGCTTTCCACTCCTTCCGCTTGCGTGAGCTCAGAGACGGACATGACGTCATCCCTCCCCTCTGAAAGATCTCAGCCAATCAGCTCTCTCCAGGCCACCAGCTGTGAGAGGTTAAAGCATCACCCGGGAATCGAACTAGCGACATAAACATTACTCGAAGCCCATTGGTACATAAATGCACAATTGATTGACTACTGTACATAACTACATGAATGAGCAGGTGTACAGTTGTTCCTAATAAAGTGCTCTGTGAGTGTAGGTAAAGCACTATTCTGAAGTAGCTTAATATACACAATGACCCTTTTTAACTTAATCTTTAAGCATGATTTGTAACTTAAATAGATATAGTATATGCTCATTAGTTTTTCTGCCTCTCGTGCCAATCTGAGTTGCTTAATATTGTGAAGCAGCAAAAAAGTCACATTAAAATGTAATTTTATATGGCATATATAAATGAACATACCTATTTCAATTTACTAGCAAGCTCCACAACTGTTCTTCTTGACCAGATGACCACAAGCAGGCTGCGCATTAATTGGTTAAGACATTTGCTACTCAATATCTGGTTTACTAAATGCTATAAACTGTTCACAATCCCCATTTGCACATTATGGGAACTAACCTGGGAGTTATTGCGTCATCCTCTTTACTTTCCTCACCTTGCTCCAAGCCATTTCCACATGTATTGGCCATTAAAGGTGTTTGTGGGAGGCCATGGTTTCAGTTCAAGACTGAAGACAGTTCAAGGTAGTCTAATCATGGCTACATCATACTGAGACAACTTTCTACCGTGATGGTATCCAAGTACTAATGAAACACTGGGATAAGTGCATTAGCAGGGAATTATACAGAGAAATAAAAGTAGTTTTTACTCTTATACCTGTGTCCTGTTATTCTGCACAATTTAAAGCTCCAGTCCCGCATGAACACCGCTTTTATTTTCAATTAAATGTATTATATGTATTATATTAAAATATACTTTTTTAAAGATATGTCAAATTATACTTATGTAATTTGATTATTTAATTAATCATTAATTATTATGTTAATTAACTTCAAATATATTATTAATTCACTTAAGTATACATTTTTTACATTATGACATTATCAAATGTTGAACGCTCTTATATTCAGTGTATACTGCAAAGACAAAAGCATTAAATTTGAGCATTGGCCATAATTTGTAGTCTTAAATACTTTTTTTGCTTATGAATTCAGACTTTTATGCCACCTTCTATTTGCTTTTTTTTTCACTGACAATTTTTTTTTCTTTTAACATCAAAAATAAGCAAGTCATTTAAATCTACTTGGAAAATGTAATGTTCCTGATTTGATGGAATGGCATTTAATTCACATGAGTGTAAAATTACACTGGTAAACTTCCAATTACATTTCGTATATATATATTTAAATTAAATATATATATTTAGTTTTATATATATATATACACTACCATTTAAAAGGGTCACTTTCTAACTCCATGATTTTTATTTCTTTCTACATTGTAAAGGAATGCTGAAGGCGTCCAAAAAATGCATTAATCTCCTTTGAACAGTTA
>JAOVVB010220739.1:0-10557 GCA_028570985.1 Heterobranchus longifilis
GGCTACACCCCTATATGGGGTTCAAAGTCTGTTTGGCCACGCCTACAAATGTCCCGACCTCAGCAAAATAATAAGAAAAGAGAAAATCCAGGCAGAGGGCAGAGTCTCTGCAGATACTGACATCGTCACACACTTCTAGTGGCTCATACGTGATATATTAGTCTATACATTGTTTTTTAGGATAATCTTAAATATTATACCCTTAAACACTTGCAGACAGTGTCACAGAATATGATGCAAAGCACTGTTGATGCTGCAGGGACTCAAGAGGACGATTGCCTGTATGGATGAGGAACATCCACGCACAGAGGCCAGCATCAACAACAGATCACACCTGAGGCAGATTCTCAACATGGAGGGTCTCTATAGAAAGAATAAAGTAAGTCTTGCAGCTGGAGGTTGGCTGTTGTGCATGTGGATAATAATATAGTAAGGTCCAAAACCTCAGTTCCGTGACCATCATCTGGCTAACATGTTTTGATGATTGATTTGACTTCTATGGATCCTTTATAAAAAATGTAGCCCCCAGGTCCCTCGCTAAAATGTTTTGCTATAAAAAACAGTCTGTTGCTGACTTCTCTGTCACTGCAGGCTCAGAACTCCCCCCTGAAAACATTACTGGAGATTATTGTAAAGCATCATATTGAGGGCCTAAAGAACGACAAGATGGGCAGCAGTGAAAGTGATCCCCTGCAGTCTGACTCTCCTGCAGTAACATCACCAACACCAACAGTGAGGAATGACACAAAGACAAAGGAGAGCGTAACTGCTTTCGTTATTAGCAAACACACCCAATTAAGGTATTTAGCTTCACAAGTGTATTTTTTTGATGTTTTGACTTTTCGAAAATTGGTTTGAACATATATGGGATTTATCTCTCTCACAGGTCTGATATAGGAGACATCTGCCCTTCTCAGCCTATATATCCATCATTATTACCTGAGACAGACAGACTGCCCAGTCAAAATCAAACTGGTTTCTATGACTTAGGAGACCAAAAAGGCCAGTCACTGATGGCTTCCCTCCAGGACAATGGAGAGCCAGAAAAAAAAACCTCCATCACTGAGAGCACCCAAAGGAGCAGAACTAATCGAATTAGACGTGGCATGATGGCTGGACCAATAGCTAGCACACCTCAGGTACTGGACTACTGATGCAGTTCTTAAAAACATATTGACCCCATATTCATCATATTACTCATATTCATCATACCCTGTTCCTTCACTGATGTTTTTCTTTTCAGGAATCAAACAAAAAAAGGCAGAACCGAAGGCAAGAAGTGCCCCAGCCGCTGCTCAGAAAAAAAGAAGTAAACAGGCAGTCTAGGGATGGACTTTCAGTGACCGGCGTGCATCAAAAAATCTCAGAAAGCAGCCTAACTGAAATCAGCTCAGCTGACTGCGTGGGAGTGCAATGGGAGTTGTGGAGTGCACCAGAGAGAGTGCAGAGGGAAAACAGCTTTGAAAAAGTGGGACAAGACATACTGGAAACCACAAAGTAAATAGCTTCAAGCTGCTGTGTGTCTGTGGCAATTTCAGAGTTTTATACTGTTGAAATTATTTTCCTACCAAGTTTTGTTCACATGTTTATGTACACTGTGTCTGTTTCTTAGAGTAAAGTCTTTGACCAGGCCAAATGTAGCTGATTTGGATGTGTCTGAGATGGTTTTAGGTAAGTACTGTATATATGCATTTCATGCATTTCTCTTCTATTACCACCTTTTTTTCCAGCACACTTTTATGTAAAGTTTTGATTTGTTCTTAATTGTATTTCTGTTTTTTGCTGATTTGGGGTTTTATTTATCTAAAGGACTTTGTAATTGTTTTTAGAAAAGTGCTATACAAATAATAATATTATTATTATTAGTATATTGAAAAGAGGCTGCATCCATTGTCTTTGCCTTTTTTGATTTATGGCCTTGTATTTGCCAAAACGGATGGTGTGTTAATCCATTTCCAGATGACATTGATGAAGACGTCATGCGAGAACTATCCAAACTGTCCTTTCAGAAAACTGTCGCAGAGCACAGCTTTGCAGGCCGCCCGATGGATCGACACACTGCCACGGTTGGTTGTTGATTCACATCATTGTTCCTTTTGAAATTCTGGGGACGGTCTCTGCGGTCGCCTTTGATTTTCTGTTTGTTTTCTGTTTTTGTTTTTCTCTAGGAATTGAAAGCGGTTCTTCTTGGATCCAGCCTAAATTGTTTCAGCGTTGAGTGGAGGAATCAGGGTTTCACATTCTCAGAAACACATGACTTGAGATACGGAATTGTGCAGAAAAAGGTTGTCTTAACTGTGTCATCCTGCTAATATTCAGGAATCCAGAAAACTGATTTTCATAGGATTTATTGATTTGTGGTATTATGCCCTCTGTGTTTTGATTTTCTAGGGTGGTCCTTGTGGAGTTCTGGCATCTATTCAAGCTTTTGTTCTAAAGAAACTGCTGTTTGAAAACAGTGAAAGCAGTAATACAGGCCTTCAGTAAGTTATCCTTCAATTCACAACTTTGGCTCATAATATTAACCTCTGAGTGCCTTATCTTAATGACTTGGGTGCTTTTTACAGCCATTAATTCACATCAAGGCATGCTTTGTAGCCACTAATGATTGATCTCTGCATTTGGTATTAACTGTATTGTTACCCTACACGACTTACTTTTCATTCAAATGCCACTTTGTTCTCAGGAGGTTAAGACCTTCCAACACTTCCAGGAGAAAGTGTCTCGTTTTAGCGGCGGCTGAAATACTGTGGAGGGCTGGTGAGGAAAAGCAAGCCACAATTGCAATGTAAGATCAAATTTTTTTCTACTTAATCTTCTAAATCCAGACTTATTACACAAAACCTCATTACCGGTATTTAACTAGAATGCATGTGAATACTTGGCATCGATGTTGAGGGTTGGGGTGGGCTCACATCACCTCTAGAAGCCAAAAGTTAAATTCCCATCCGATTTGATTTAAACTACTTGTGTGCTTCTTGTTTTACCTCTATTTTTCAAAAACAGAAATTCAGGGAGAAATCATTTCACCCCAACTGGACACTACAAATCTGAAGGAGTGCTTGAAAAGGTATAGATATGCCACTGCATACACTCCATAGAAATATAACAATTTAATTTCTATTATACACACCTGCTGCTGACATGTGGGAAGTAAAGTTACACTCAAGTTGCAAACTCGTCGAATACTGACGCTTGGTCAGCGGCCCTACGCTTCAAACTATGACGCTCTAGGTCCAGTGTCAATTTTGGACGCGTCAGAGACGGCGTGTCAATTTCCTCTTGTTACATGGGTTACAGTGTCTTTTCAGAATACTTGGTTAGGCTTTGGAAAAGATCTTGGTTTTGGTTAAAATGACTATGTTTGTTATGTAACTTATGTTTGTGGCGTTCGTTAAGGGCCTGTGTCCACATAGCGTTTTTTTCTGAGCACCAGTGTCTTTTTTTCAATTGATCCCAATGAGGAGAGAGCGCATGCCGCAGTCTAGAGAAAAAGCACTGGACCCAGCGTCTTTTTTCAGAGCGCTGTGCCTTTTTTGTGCTGCCGCTCAAGTTGAAAATCTCTGAACTTTTCAGAAAGATGCTGTGTCGTCACCGGTGCTTCTTTTCAGGAAACTATCACAACAAAGAGAAAAGCCGGTTTGTGGGAGCAGATCGGCTGGACACTGTTGTTTTTTCACCGTGTGCGTCGTAAGCTTGGTGTTAGCTGTGTAATCAACCCGCCAGCGCTTTTTTGATGAGACGCTGGGATGAAGCACTCCCCAGCGCTTTTCTGTTGTTTTTCTGACCTGTGGACACAGGCTCGAACAATGTCACGTAAGGAACGTCACACAAGAAAAACTCGTCTTTGCACCGACTTTCACACTCTTTCTACTACGTCAGTTGCTCCGAGCATCCAATAATGACGTGGATGGATTTACACTGGAGTTAGTTGAAAGCCTGGTATGTTAAAGGGTGCCTTGGTGCTTCGGTGTCAGACGCCGAGAGTCACTGACCAAGCGTTGGTATTTGACGAGTTGCGAGTGAGAGCACCCTGCAAGTTGACCAAATGGAATTCAGTCGGATTTAGCAGCATGTAGACGAGGAGTTTAGTATTTAAAATATCTTCAGTATTTTCCAGCTACATCAGACAAACATTGCTCAACAGTATTTTAATGGGTTGAATTTGTGGAATGTTATTGTAGGAGATTCATAGCCACATTTGGATTTGGAAAACGCATTTGCACATTTGTCATTTTTATTTGGAGCAAATTGAATAATAGTGTAATAAACAAAGTGTAGCTGTGTCAGTCCTATCAATTTACAAAAATTAACTTTTTACAACTTTTTAGATAACATGTTTCACTGTGGATAACATCAAGGACCTGCAGGGGCTTCTGGAGCGGAATATTGATCAGGCAAGAAATTCACTATTGACTTCCTCAGTTTAATTTTGCCTGTCAAATGTACAAAAAAGATTGCCAACCTTTTTGCTTTAATCTCTTTTTCCACAGTTTGAGACTGGGCCGCTAGGATGCATTCTGCTCACCATATCTGCTGTTCTCTCTCGATCCATTGAAAAGTATGTTGTGCCCTTTCTTCGCTCTGTGACTTAACAAGTATAAAACTCCCTATTAGCTAGATGATGAAACACCATCCTTATTGTTCTCTTTATTCATTCTTTAGAGTAAGAGACGATATGGATGTGCCCACCACCACGCTCATCGGAGCTTATGGCTACTGCACTCAGGTTTGACCAAAACTCTCCTAAAAATTACATTCCTGTACAACTAATCCTCGATTACGTTTCAAGGGAAAGGCACATTGTGGTCGCCGTTTTAAACATGTGGTTAGGTTTAGGCAACAAAACTACTTGGTGAGTTTTAGAATCATGGTTTGGGTTAAAATAAGTATATAATTTTTAGGGCTGGAAACTAGAAATTGCATGCTAAAAATACTAGTACTCGGTTTTGTGTTTGTTTGTGATTCAGAATCACAAATGTTAATGAATAATGAAGGTACAGAAATCGCTCTTGATGACACTGGTGTAGGGTAAGTTTCTCTAATGTTGTACAACAAAGGGATCTCAGTATAAGACAAAACAAGACAGCAAGAAATCCTCTTTACTGTTACTGCTGTATCCACAAAATATATTCTGGTTACTAATGCCCCTTTCCCGCTGGCCAAAAAAACCACAAACACCCGCTAACATCTGGCTTTTGTGTCCAATGGGAAAGGTTACAATTGGCATTCATTCCCGGGACAAATTACTCTGCAGTAGTCACGGGTATTTATCAGCTCCAGCTATGTAATGTAAACACTACACCCGGGTGAACACGCTACTCTCCGCATCTTTACCTGCACGTCATCACAGCCGTCTGTCTCCGTCCAAGCAGCACTCACACACAAGAGACTGAATAAACAGATATTTCAACTATTTTCATTGGCCTCCATGCTGCTTCACTGTTAACTAACCCTGGGCTGAGTGCCGTATCTCAGAGCCTGTGTGTGTGTGTGTGCGTGTGTGTGTGTGTGTGTGTGTGTGCGTGCGTGCGTGCGTGGGTGCGTGCGTGCGTGCGTGCGTGCAAGCATGTGTGTGAGAGTGACAGTGAATGCAGACTGCAGGGCGAGCGCTCGGAGCGGGGAAGAGTTTAACTTTAGTTGTGAAGATATCAACTGAATGTACAGCAGAGTTTGCAGTTTTGTGCACTGTATGGGAAAGCTTTAGCAGGAAAAGTTAACACCTGTTTTCCAGTGCGGTCTGTGACTGTGGTCTGTGACACACCAGAGAAAAAGAACAAAACAGAAAGGCATGCTCAGCTTCTGGCAATGGGAAAGGGGTCTATCGCCTATTTTTAGCGAGTGTTCCCATGTTTAAAAAACCTGTATTAAGCTAATTTTGGTGGAAAAAGGGTTATAAGATTGCTTCTTGTATTTGTGTTCACCAGGAGCTGGTCAACCTGTTGCTCTGCGGCAGAGCAGTTTCTAATGTCTTTGACAATGACATGGAGTTGGACTCGGGCAATGGCAACATGACTCTACTCAAAGGAGTCAAAGGCCACTGTGATGTCGGCCTGCTGTCCTTGTTTGAACACTATAACATCTGTAAGGTGAGTTACACTGTCAGACCAGATACTTGTCAGATTCAAGTGAAAACACAAGACCTCAGGAGGCATTCTTTACTGTAATTATGGGCACATCTGTGCTGCTGACGGCACAGATGTGCCCATAATTACAGCAAAGAATGTTTTTTAGACTATTATGGGACTTATATGATCCTAAGCAACAAACACCGCCTGAAAATGTTTATTCAAAGTACTTCACATACACGAGAAATTGTAGCATAATAACAAATTAAATTGACAAAGTGAAGTGAAATGTAATTAGTAGGTAAATATGTTCTGATGAGGAACGTGGTGTGTTGATGCTGATGTAAGACTCTCGCTCCCAGCAGACAGTGATTAATAGCAGACATTCCTAAATATGAAAAGATTTCAAGGTTTGATCTAAATTGAGTAAAACGTCTAAGGTTTGAAAACAGGTACATGGCGGAAAACTGAAGTAGAGCTATGAACCTTATACACATTTTAATGATAGTCCTTGCAAAATATCTTCATATTTTCAAGTTTTTCTACACATCATTAACATACACAGTAAATATGTATGTACAAAATGTATTATTCCAATCAAAATCCTGTTACTTTTACACAGTGGAAAACTGTGTCACTACTTTGCGACAGCTCAAGATTGTGTGCAAGGCATTTTTTAACACTTTTTGATATGTTGTAAATAATTCAATTGATGATGGCTGATTAGCTGATAGCTACTTCAGTTATGGGGTCCTGGTATTATAGATTATATAATAGATTACTTTTCTCTGTTGTGTTCTACTTTCTTCGACCTAAGGTAGGAGTTTACCTGAAGACTCCCCGTTACCCTATTTGGGTGGTCTGCAGTGAAAGCCACTTCAGCGTGCTGTTTGGCCTGCAGAGGGAGCTGTTGACCAATCAGGACAAAGGCCTGGAGTTTGACCTCTACTATTACGACGGGCTGGCCAATCAACAGGAGGAGATCCGCCTCACTGTCTGTATGTAACGTCACTCGTTCTCAGTGTTTTGTTTGTTATGTTTCTTATCATCCCGTCACCCCAGTGACTGACCACTCAGAAAATATGTGCATTAGGGTATAATTTCTGTGATTATGATGTGATCTTGTTTTCCTGCCAATCTAAAATGATTTGTGTCCTTCTCGTGTTGATGCTTGAGTAGTGTTTAGTTATTTTGCTGTTGCACTAATTGTTAAAGAGCCCCTCTTGTGAAAATCAAGTTTTTTTTAACCATGTTAACATGTCAATATGGTGTTTTTTAGTTGCTACAATACATATCATGAGTGAAATGAGCAGTCAACACCATGGCTGAGAATTTCTGCCTTGAAACTGCAGTGTGCCAACAACAATGTCTCAAAAGCACAAGCAGGTTTTATGATATCATATGAAGTGGTCGACCGATATGCGCTTTTAATGGCCAATACCGATATTTAGAGAGCAGGGCAGCCAATTTATAATACTGATTTTTTTTTGCATCTGATAAAATACAACAATTTAAATAATAATAATAATAATAACAACAACAAATGTGACACAAAATTGCTGAACTTAAATGAAAATGTATTTAACACTTATTCAGCAGATAGTAGCATCTCTTTGTTTCAGAAATGTATACACTTAAAAATAAATAAAAACAATGTTAGGCTGCCCGCAGATGTGTCTGCAGACATTTTTTGTTTAATCGACCAATTACCTCAAAATGTCATATCAGTCAACCCCTAATCATATGTACCAAGGAACCAATCAAATCACTTGTGGCTGGAGCATTCTATGGATCCAGCCACAAGTGAGTTGCGTAACTATGGCAGCGGTGGTGGGTGGGGCATAAGGCCAGATCCAGAATTTCTTAATGAGGGAGAAGAGCAGATGTGCTTCCAGCCCCTTTTTTGTGGGAAAACCATGTTAAACAAAATATTAATCACAGCAGAGTATTTTTACATATGTTAAAATGCGTCGGGAGGAGATCTTTAATTCTTAACTGAAAATGCTAATTAAGCGTTTGTATTTTTAGCTGTTGGCAAATCGGCCCTGAGCTGTCAAGATGTCGACACTGATCTCATCCCTCCACTGGAGCACTGTATCCGAACAAGGTAAGGATCTTCTTGGCATTTCAAACACACCCACATGCACAGTAATGTCTGCATATCCTGAAAACAACCATAAAATGTGCTGGTGTTCAAATTCCTGGCATACTCTAAATACAGCTTGAAGTTTGAAAGGATGATACAGTATGTACCTGGGTCAGCTCCAAATGCCTTAAAACTGTTTGTTTTTGTTTCAGGTGGAAAGATGCATCTGTCGATTGGAATGACACAGAGCCGATTCTCTGACTGATATTTTAATTATAGACCATTAACCAACAATACATATTTTGCATCACCAATACAGATACATTTACATATACGTTTTATGAACATATTATATTACGTTTCATATTTAGCCATTTATTTTAGCATTATCATTGTTTTCTCTTCATAGTGAGACACTGTGATGTTGTTCTGCCATTTGTTTCCATGACATCATGACCCCATGTTATACATCACACAATGTATCTGCAGCTGGAAGGGTTTAACATATCATATCAGCCATAAAGTGTCATGCTGTTGCCTACAAAATGATATTTGAGAGAATGCAATTACTTTTTAAATAGTAATTTAGTTTGGAGGAAATACTTCTGTTGCTGGGGAAATGTAAATTGCTGCAAGATGCAGTATTGACCAGAGTGGCCTTTTACTCTTTACCTGTATTCTTTTTTACATAAAGATATGACAGATTGTTGTCCATATTTTACACGAAATTAAATGATGTCCCTGCTTATTAGAAACGATTAGATTAGACATCTTTATTGTCCACTCATGTGGAAATTAATGTGATATTTTAATCAAGAAAATAGTTGAAAATGACTTAATTTCACATCATGTCTTAACTGATTTTTGTTTGTTACTTACGATATAATCGTGTATTACAGTTTGGTTTTGAAATGGCCTAAAATCAAATTGCCTTTTATTATGTGCACACTTTAAATGAGATAATCTGTTGTACTGTATTTGTTTTTATTGCTTCAATTATAATTCTGATGTGTTGCCAGGAGATTAGATTAAATAAATAAATACAGACTGAAGAGAGTGAATATTATAAATATAAGCAATATAAATTGCTTATAATTGCCTTGATGGATTTTCACTTTTGACAGACCTCTCATGTGGAACAGAAAATAAAATAATTCAATACCTCAACTGTCTCCACACACTGGTGTTGTTTTATGTTAATTTGTATGTACCTTTTTTCATCAAGCTGCTTTTAACTGCCAATCGAATAGAAGAAATACTGCAAAATTACTGTTGTGTATATTGTATATTGTTGGGAAAAGTCCTCTACAACACAGTATACTATGAGGCTTTTTATTTCTGCAAAATTGTATCTTTTTGAAAGGAAAATATATCCTTAAAAAAATAAATTAAACATGTAGAAAACAATGTATTCTTACTATACTGACATTACAGATTACATGATGAGGATGGTGTTAACATTGCAGCTTGTGTAATGTTTCTTTTGCTATATCTGTTTTTAAAAGATGTTGATCTGTCTGTCAAATGTAAACGAAGCATCAGCTATTATCTATTAATATTAATTTAAAGTGTGAATTATTGAATGATGAATACAATAGACCAGGGCTGCACGATATGAGGAAAATAACTGCGATTATTGTGACAGATTGCGATATGATTCAAGATATTTGCATCATTTTCATTGAAAATCTTTTTTTTTTCTCTTAAAGATCTCCAGACACATTTTAAACTATGTAAAAAAAATACTCTGCTATGATTAATGTTTTGTTTAACATGGTTTTCCCACTTCTCCCTCATTGAGAAATTCTAGATCTGGCCTCAAGCCCCGCCCACCACCGTTGCCATAGTTACGCTAATCACTTGTGGCTGGGGCATTCAGAATGTCCCAGCCACAAGTGACTTGATTGGATGTCATAAAACCTGGCCATCTGAATCTGGATTTTTGAAGCAGTTGGTCCTCTGTTACCTTGTATGGCAGCTGGATTCCTGCGATATCACGAAACCATCTGACAGCGTCAAGTTAGGCACACTGCAGTTTAAGGCAGAAGTTCTCAGCCATGGTGTTGACTGCTCATTTCACTCATGACATGCCTTGTAACACATAAAAAACACCACATGTTAACATACATGTTAAAAAACTTGATTTTCACAAGCTGGGACATCTCTGCAACACCACAATACTTAATTCAGAATAGTATTTTGACACATATTTTGCTTTTAACAAACATTGCGCCTCCTGTGATTTGGATATTGCACCAGTTCCAATTTCAATAAAATTAAATTAATTGTGCAGCCCTACAATGGGCCAATATGTAATTGACTAGAAGCATCACAGTGCTTGGTGGCACAGATAGACTGTATATAAAGATATCTTTATATACAGTCTATATAAAGATATCTTTA
>JAOVVB010220768.1:0-10557 GCA_028570985.1 Heterobranchus longifilis
ATTAGAAACGTTTTCTGACAGAGCAGTGTTTCCTTTAGAGTGTTTAGAGTTCCTTTAGACATGCGCGTGTGTGTGTGTGTGAAAGCTGTCCTACACAGTAGCCCCCTTCCACCTCCTCTCTTCTCTCGTCTTACTTCAGCTTCACACACACACACACTAACGGAAACATTGCTCTGTCAGGATTCTTTTCAAAGGTAAAGTGCAGGTTAATTTGTTTTATGTTTACTTTATATTTTGTTTTAATTATTTTTATATGGATATTTTTGGGTTGTGGAACAAATCATCAGAGTTTCCATTATTTCTTATGGGGGGACGTTTGCTTTAATATACAAGTGATTTGATAAACAAGCTTGCTTCTGGAACAAATTATTCTCACGATCCGAGGTTCCACTGTACTATATTAATGATTTTGCACATTTATGTCTCAATACTGTTCCCTTCTTTGTACCATTCAGAAGAACAATACAGACAAATTATTTTTGTAAATGTTTGATTTGTGTTACACTTTTTTTTTTGCTTTAAAAAAATGTTATTCCAATGACCTCTTCTGTGGGTAAAAAAAAAATTAGAGAAAGTCCTCACCATGAAAGGTGAAAATACTACAAATCTCGATGTTTCTTTAATTATTGCAAATTCAATTAGGTAAAAGCCTCATGTAAAATGTAAAATAAATGATTGTAATGTTTTGGTAAAAAATACAATTCAAATAAAAATTTGAGAAACTGAGCCGATCATGTAAAGACACATTTGTCTTAAAAACCGTTAATACAGTCGGATCGAACTCCTTCTGTGCTTGCAAGTGTGTGTCGCGTCTTCTCGTCTTCTCTCCTCTCTCACCTCGGACGGCTTGGCGTATTCGGTCGTGTCCCGTACGCTGTCCCCCAGTATGGCCACTCCTCTCATCTCGGTGTAGACGGAGCTCTCTGGACGGTCCTCGGTTTCCTGATAAGCCTTCTGACTGATAAACACATACCTGCAAAGAAACGTAGATGATAAGGCAGGAGGATGTGCTTTAATGGAAATAAAAATCGATGGACGCGCAGCTGTTTAGTCCCAGTCCTGCGAGTTCTGGTCACATCGTGTGCGTCCATTATCCTTACGGAGTATTTGACTGTCGACACAGATCTTAGAACGTTCACTGCGGACTTTGCACAATCGTCTGCACAATAACAATCAAATTGCACTTGTTCTTATTCGTCCTATTAAACACAGCTCTAATTTGTGCTGCCCATGTTTTTAAACATGCAATTTCACCAAATGTTTAAAAGATTCTTGATCTTTTTTCCCCAACCACATTTCAAGTGCGAAGCTGATGGTTCAGCACCATCCTTCAAAGTTTTAATAATAAGCTGGACAATTCCTAATCCAATTCCAGTCCACTTTCTTTTGTTTTAGCCATCACTAAAAAAGTAGTAGTTTAGTTCATTATCACTTTTTCCTCTTATTTAAGAGAAAAAGAGAAAAAAAGCTTGTTGTGTTACAGAGAAACCAAAAAAAATACATTTCTCTGTCTTGAAAACATCCCCATGGTGAAAAACTTACTGAATCACTGATACTGGAGACTCCTTCCTTAATTGTTAAATAAACCCTTTTAAATAGAAAGCTTTACATTCCAATAACAAAACTTTTTTTTGTTTTGTTTTGCTTTCTATTTTTCGTAGCTGATGCATCCACTGTTCCAGTCCCTGTGTAAACCGTTGCTATAGCAACACATTAAAAAGAGCCTGTGATTGGCTGTAATGACAGACTTTCGGATTTAAGGATTCAATAGTCTTGTGGTGTCGTTTAAAAATCTGAACCGGATTCTGAGCCTCATTGATCAAGAAATCAAAATGGCAAAAACCCTGGAAATAAAGTTAGCTCTGTTAAAGTTTGTAACCTATACATATGTTTTCACCTTAAAATCTATAGTTGTCCAAGAGTTACTCTGATTTTATACACAGATTCCGCTATCACATGTAGATCAGTGTTTTTTGCGTGTGCATACACACTGATCAGCCACAACATTAATATTGAGTAGGTCCCCTTTTGCCACCATAACAGTGATGCACTGTGTGTTTTCACACCTTTCTATCACAACCATCAATTTGATCTACACTATGGCACTTCTGTTGGATCGGTCTACACGGGCCAGCCTTCACTCCCCATGTGCATCAGTGAGCCTTGGCCACCCATGACCCTGTTGCAGGTTCACCGGTTTCCTTCCTTAGATCACTTTTGGTATGTCCTGACCAATGCAGACCGGGAACATCCCACAAGACCTGCCGTTTTGGCGTTGCTCTGACCCATCACTTCACCCATTACAAGCCTGGCACTTGTTACAGGAGCTACAGTAAGAGTATTCTCATTATAATGGCAGCTAGAAGTGGGCAGGATATATTAGGCGGCAAGTGAAGCTTTTTTCTTGAAGATCATTTGTAGGACGCTGAAAAAATGGGCAAGCGTAAGGATTTGATCGAATTTGACAAGGTTAAATGGATAGACGACTGGGTCAGAGCAACAACAAAATTGACACAAAGTGGTCAGAGGAAGATAAACAGGTGAACCAGTGACAGGGTTTCTGGCCCGTGTAGTCCGATCCAATAGAAGTGCCATAGTGTAGATCAGATTGATGAAAAGGTTAATGCTGGTTCCAATAGAAAGGTGTCAGAACACAGTGCGTTAGTGATTTGGTGACACAACAGGGGCCTACTCAATATTAGGCAGGTGGTCATAATGTTATGGCTGCTCAGAGTATGTAGATATGTAATAACGATATTTATTTAAAAGAAAGCAATCCAAAAAAGACACATAACATAAAGTGTTTAATTAGAATCAAAGTAATAGCACCCTATATCAGAAGTGATGTACAGTATAGTGTGTCTACAGTAGGTGACGTGATGCAGGGGATGAGCTTCATTACTGGAAAATGTACCACACAATACAAGACGCTTTCTCTTTTTCTTTCATTTTTTTGTTTACAGCTATCTGTGGGAGCTTTGCCATTCCAGGAGTTTGTGGCTTGATGGACAAAGTACATCAATGTACATCAGTGTGGTGCAATACCTCATTAATAAATGAAAGTAGACATCTGTGCTTTACGCGCGGTAACAACGACCTTAAAAACAACCTTTAAAAAAAACTGAAAACGTTTTTATAGTAACAAAAAAGTCTTATTACTATATATTATTGACCTGTAAATAAACACTGCATGGGTGTTTGACTGGGATGGTATTAATGTACTGCACATCTTTTCCCCATTATTATTGTCAACCCCCAAATAAATAAGTAAACTGTAAATGTAGTTTTATGAATCAATAACAATATTACAGTTTGTAGAATATAACGGAATCTGCAACTGATTATTTTCAAACAGGACACCGTTAAATAACGTATCACTGCACTCTCGGATAAAAGAAATACTACGAGATGCTTTAATAACTGAGTGCATTATATTTCTGTGCCAAGACATTACATCATACACTCACACACCTATTATAGAAGTGTAAATGCACATACTGTGTACTGCAGCTGATTAACCCTTTCATGCACAGAGTCTACATTCAGATAGTTGACTAAAGGCTGTTTAAGGACAATATACGATATAAATCAGTTCCAGATTGTTGAGATCTCTGTCATTTAACACAAATCATTATTCTCATTTCTTTTGCTCTGATTACTGATTTCTCAATGCAGCATCAAACTCTAAATTTGTGCCGGACTATCAAAGTGTTTACAAATCATTTTCAATCTGATAGCTGTGAACTGTGGACATAATGTACATTTAAAGACTATTGCTATATTTTGTTTAATTATTTTTCTGATTTTGATTAACATTAAATATTTTTTGTTCTTTGAAAATACATGTTTATTATTTTGTCAGGCATGTTGAATCATTTTTCACTTCAAGGAAACATTTCAAGTGCTATTTAAAAAGAAAGTCCAAGTTTATTAATAATGTGATGTAAAAAATGTTGTAAAAAAAAAATCTAAATTCCTTAATTACTATATTATTGTTATGATTATGATTATTATAATAATTATTATTATTATTAGCAGTGGCATCATCATCATCAACGACAACAACAACAACAACAACAATAATAATAATAATAATAATAATAATAATAATAATAATTCATGAAAATATGTGGCTAAAACTTGAAACTTCACCGGGTAAGATTTTGCAACTGCTTACAAAACTTGATAAAAAATAAAAAAGCTGAATTTGCTTAAATTTATTTGTTTTCTTTGTGTAATATTTAACAATTGAACTTATGTTTGAGGAAAAGTAATTTGTATAAAAACTGCTAAAACTTAGACTTAATCTTCGATATGTTATGAGGCTTTATTCTTGGTGCTGAGTAAACTTCGCTTAACAATTAAATACTGTTTGGGTAAATCTTTGGTCTCATTTTGACATTCTAGAGCAGTAAAAACATCCAAAATTGCATAGACTTGTAAGACTTTTCCCAAATTCCACAAGTTATATATAGAAAAGAAGTATTGAAATTTATTGCATTATATTGTACTGAAATGTATTTAAGTGTCTTGTTTTGTATTGCATTATATTGTATTTTATTTTATTGATTTTTATTGTATTGAAATAGATTTTATTGCATTTATTGCCTACAATATTGCATTGCATTGTATTATATTATTTTCCATGTAACTGGTACAAATTTTGGTATAATGACAGTTTTCCAGGTAACATTTCACTCTATAAATTCAGAAGCATTTATATTCACCAGATGAGGTAACACAAGGTAACTGTTGATGCTGATTCATCTTACAACAAGAAAAGTATACTGTAGCCTAGCTCATCTGTGTGTTTCTAGTGTTTGGACAACGGAGACAGAGTTCATTGGGGACGCTGACATCATCTTGAGAACTGCTATGTTATCCCAGGCTGCCTGCTCTCTAAAACACCGATTAAATGTCAATCATCTATTTATTAATGACTGATAAAATAACTTAAAATAATATATAGAGACAGATTATAATGGGAAATTTGGGTCAAAAATGATCCAGTCTGGAGGGTGAAGGGTCAGAATATGAACAGGAGGTTCTAGGTTAGAGTTCAAAGAATACTTTATGTGTGGAAATTAGAGTTTTTTAGTATAATTAAGCAATATTATAAAGTATGTATGACATTTTATTGGTAGTTGAGTGGTAGGCTCCTCGTCTGCAATGCAGAAACCGAAAACCGGGTTTAATTCCCAGCCAATACCCCAAACCAAGCCACTGGATACAGGGCAGCCTTAGTGCCAGTCCCAAGCCTGGATAGAACGGAAGGGGTGCTTCAGGAAGGGCATCCGGAGTTATACCTGTGCCGAGATGTACTGTATGTGTTTTGTAGGGTCCACTGTGGCGAACCCATGACAAAGCATCCGAAAGACCAACAACAACACGTGTGAAAGTATTATTAACAGCACCCTGGTGTTAATCATCGAACTCATCCAGTGCAGCTCATCTAGTTTCCTCAGTTTTCCAAGGAACATATAAACCAAGCTCCTTGTTCACCAGATCAGTCCAGTCGATAGTGTAAACACCAATCTAAATACAGTATGTGTCTTTAACTCAGTAAACACCACAGACCACTTCTACTGTACATCTCTTTTGTCTTTTGTCTTGCGTCTCTCCTCTGAGTTATAGACACGAGTAAAGAGCAGCACTTACTGTTAGTCTAATGGCGGTCGCAATCGAATTTCCTTCATTAAATTGCTCTCTCACTACGCAGTTATTTCATCTCTCAGAACACCAACTGGCCTCTAGATTGTGAATAAATCTTGTGGTTTATACTATTATTTAAAGCGTTGCATTTTATTTATCGATGCACAACTGTCTATGAATGGCGCAATAAATAAAGCTGTTCTATTTAATTATTTAAAGTAGGAACTTTAACAGGAGAGAAAAAAACTGAAATTATACAGAAGAATGAGATTTGCTTTATTTAGCAGCCTCTCTTATTATCTTTTAGAGAAATAAATAGAATTTCCATCCAAGTGTTAATCAATTCATGTACATTAAGGGGAAAATTATGTTTTTTTATTACTCAGATATATTGTGAATTAATTAAGATTAAAGTAGAATTTTGCATTCACTTTTTTCGTGTATACACATTTACTTTATTACAACTTTTTTTTTATATGATAATATTATGTGCATGGTTTTAATATTTTATGCTTTATTATTTTGTATAGTATATTCTACTATAAAATTACGACAGAAACTTTAGAGACTATGAACAGAAAACAGTGAAGTAGTGAATTTTCTCTACTGGACAGAAATTCGTCTCAGGTTTGTCTCATTACGTTATTTTATAGAAAACATGCAAATATTTACCAAATGAAATAGGTGATGACAAGAAGCTGCACAGATCTGTAAATGACCCCCAGTGTTTTGTTCTTCACTATCATAATCTTTGGGGTCTCATAGTCCCAGAAACCCAGGAAAAAGTCTTTAAAGAACTCCAGAAATCCCATGTTGGTTATGTTGTTGTCGAATCCACCAGAGAAGGATCCTGTGGATAGAATGAGCTTCCTTCTGATTAACGTTCTGACTCTCTCTCTCTCTCTCTCTCTCTCTCAGCAGCTCTTTATCTAATTATGTGGTTTTCCAGCACACCAGTGTCGGTTATTAATGTGCTATTCAGGAAATAATTTAGACAAAATCAACATGGAAAAATAAAAGATCAATAAACCATGAAGTGAAGATAAAAATCAGACATCTTTCTTTTTTGACTGTCAAACTGATAGAAAACATGATAGAAAATATGTGACGAGAGAATGAAAGCTTATTGAAACAAGATTGAAAATTGGAGGAATAATAATATTAGAAATGTTTAAAAGAACGAGGGAAAATTATGGAAGAAAGTTAAAGAAAGGCAGAAAGATAGAAAAATGATGTTAAGAGAAAGAAAGAAAGAAAGCTAAAAACTGACAGAAAAAATAAAACTGTTAATAAAAAGGTAAAATCAATTAAAAGCAATACGAATGCTGACATGAAATAAAAAAAAGTTAGAGGACAGATCCTAAGAGAAAAGACTGGTAAAAAATGTAAAAAGGAAAAAAGAAAGACAAAAAGAAAGAAAGTTAACATGAATGAGAAATGAATGAAGAAAAGTGTACCATAATAAAAAAAGGGGAGAAGAAAGAAACTAATTATTTGTTCTGTCAATTTCTTTCTTTCTTTCTTTTCTTATTTTTTTCCACCATTATTAGCATCCTCCCTCTATCTTTCTGCCTTTCTTTTTCTTTATCTTCCACCATTTCTCTCTCTCTCTCTCTCTCTCTCTCTCTTTTTAAACATTTTTAACTATTATTTCTACCGCGTATAATAATAATATAATAATATATTTTTTTCTTTTAGCATTCTTTGCCTTCCTTTCTATTTTTTTTTTGCACTCATATTACCATTGTTTTTTCCTTTGTCAATTTTGTTAGCATTATTTCAATCAAGCATGAAAGAACGAAATAAAAAAGATACAGTACTGACCAAAAAAAAGATAAAATGTTACTAAGAACAAAAAACAATCAAAGGCAATACAAAGAATGCCGACGAGAAAAAAAGAAATTAGATAAAGAATGTTAAGAAAGTAAGACAAAAAGTAAGGAAGAAAGAAAAGACTGATAAAAATGATATGAAAATAAAGAAAGTTACCAGGAATGAAAAAAGAAAACTCAAGAAAAGTGTGCCATAAGAAAAAACGGGGGAAGAAAAAGTTTATAATTTATTAATTATTCTCTTATATTTTAGCTTTCTTTCTTTCTTTTATTGGTTATTTTTTCACTCTTATTAGCATTCTCCTTTTTTCTTTATTCTATAATTTCTTTCATTCTTTTTAACATTAACATTATTATTCCTACAACTTTCAATCATTCTTTATTTTTCAACATTCTTTGTCTTCCTTTCTATTCTTTTGCACTCGTTACTATTCTTTCTTGCATCGTCTAATATTTTTACAATCTTGTTAGCATTCCTTTATTGATTAAGAAAGAAAGAAAGAAAAAGAAGCGAAAAACAATGGTAACAAAGATGAAAGTAACTGAAATAAAGAAACCAAGAACAAAAAAAGAAAGAAAGAAGGGAATAAAACAAGCGCCTTTTATGTAGAAAAGTTTGGTTTTATTTTGTTTGGGTTTAGTTTTATTATTATTATTATTGTTGTTGTTGTTTTAATAAAGTACAAAATCTGAATACAACAAAATGACATTAATTAGTATACAAAAACAGAAGAAAAAAGATCCTAACATCGTGTAGAAGCTCAGCACAGTAGAACTATTTTAAATCCAGATCAAAACATCAAACATTCCAAGAATTATAAAACATAAGATGAAATAAAATAATAACATAAAAAATATATAATTACTGTACAACAAATGATATATTGCAAACCACTTTTTTTGCAAACATTTTCAGTGCATTTTTGATTTTTCATTTCACTAATGGCAGCTGAGAAATACTTTACATCATTTCTAAATATAATAAACAGACGGAGGATATTTAAAACTTCTACATTTATGAATTTATGAGTATCGTGCTAATAAAAATGTTATTAATCAAATCAGTTTTGTATTTTTATTCAGGCGTGTCCGAGGTCACCCTGACGCTCACGCCGGGCCTTCCGTCGCAGAGTGTTGACGTCACTCGGCGCACGTGTGCACGGAGCCCTGTTGCCTGCCTGCGCGTGACTGTCGGTGTTCGGTTTTAGCGGATTTCGTTAATAAATAGAGCCGTGTGAGCTTCCTAACGGGTGTGTAACAGTTTGTGTGAGACAGAGACATAGTGTGTGTGATTCTTCGCGATGGGAGGTTTACAGAAGAAGAAGGTGAGTAGAGCACGCGCCCTGGTGTAGTGTGTGTGTGTGTGTGTGTGTGTGTGTGTGTTAGTTAGTATACATAGTTTACATAGTACCTGCATGTTGTATTAATACTAGTAAAACAGAAAATAATTAACCTGTCAGCAGCTGTGGAAATAAATCTCTTAATATAGTTAAAATAATAAAGTAAAACCTGAGAAATAATTTGGAGAGGGGAACAAAAAGCATGTTAGCATCTTGTAACTTACAGGTTTTTATGTAGAGCTTTAATGTGGAAATGGGATTCAAGCAGTTTTTCTTATTGATTATTAATTAGACATCATAATGTCAATATTGTCTGATTCCCAATACAGTACTAAAGCTGGGGGCCAAAAGTTTTGAGAATGACACAAATATAATTGCTGCTGCTTTAGTGTTTTTAGATCTTTTTGTCAGATGTTACAATGTTATACTTGAGTATAATTACAAGCATTTCATAAGAGTCAGAGGCTTTTATTGACAAATGGCAGCCCATTCTTGCAGTGAGAATTTGTGGGTTTGTTTTCGTCCAATCGCCTCATGAGGATTAACCACAAGATCTCAATAAGATTAAGGTCTGGGTAGATTCCTGTCCATGGACTCAAAATTTCGATGTTTAGTTATTCGAGCCTCCATATCAATTTTGCCTTAAAAGAATGAGGAAAAATAATGGAAGAGCGATAAAGAAAGGCAGAAAGATAGAAGGAGGATGTTAATAAGAGAGAGAAAGGAAGAAAGCTAAAAACTGACAGAAAATAATGAAACTGTTAATAAGAAGGTAAAATCAATTGAAAGCAATACGAATGCTGACATGAAATTAGAGGAAAAAGCCGAAGAGAAAAGACTGATAAAAAATGTAAAAATGAGAAATAAATGAAGAAAAGTGTGAAAAAATAATAAATTATTTGTTCTGTCAATTTCTTTCTTTCCGTCTTTTTTCTTTTCTTATTTTTTTCACCCTTATTAGCATCCTCCTTCTATCTTTCTGCCTTTCTTTTTCTTTATCTTCTATCATTTCTCTCTCTCTTTTTTTCATTTTTAACTATTATTTCTACCGCATATAATAATAATATAATCATATTTTTTTTCTTTTAGCATTCTTTGCTTTCCTTTCTATTTTTGCACTCATGTTACCATTGGTTTTCCTTTATCAATTTTGTTAGCATTATTTCACTCAATCAATCAAGAAAGAAAGAAATAAAAAAAAAGATACAGTACTGACAGAAAAAGATAAAATGTTACTTAGAACAAAAAACAATCAAGGAAAACAATCAAAATGATGACAATAAGCTCCATCATGCTGGAAAAGACATGACCTCACCAAACTGTTCTTGGATGGTTGGAGAATGTTTTTCTAGCGTTCTTTATTCATGGCTGTGTTCTTAGTCAAAACTGTGAGTGAGCCCACTCCCTTGGCTGAGAAGCAACCCCATACATGATTGGCCTATATTACTGCTATTAATATTATTATTATTATTATTATTATTAATAAGATGGGTGTTTGAGTCAAACCAGGACTTGTGATGACATTTAAAAAAATTAATTAACATATAGTAAAAATATATATCATGTATAATTCTTCAGTGTTTGCCTCGACTGCAGGAAACATTCCTTGATATGGAGAAAAGTTTTCATTGTCATAAACTTTATACAAATGTGTGTGTGTGTGTGTGTGAGTGTAAATTTATGCATCAGAAGACCTAACTAATAGGAATGTGCTCATGTTACTGCACATTTAT
>JAOVVB010220788.1:0-10556 GCA_028570985.1 Heterobranchus longifilis
GTTCTAGAGACAGGTTTGTCCATTCTGGGCTCCTGTAGCTGCAAGATGGCCGCCTCCATGGAGGGAGAGCCGCTCCCTATGGAGATAAAAACAGCTCATTCTAAGGTCATAAAAACACAATAATTCTTATTTTGATGGGATTATATACTCATTAAAAAATACTAATGAATATTGTATTCCATTTTTGCCAAGTCAGGCAGCTAAATACTACACACTGGACCTTTAAATACACCCAGTAATGGCTGGAAATTTTTTTTTCTGTTGTTTCCATTGTTCCTGCAACACCAAATGTTCCTTGTTAATACTGCAGATGTGTTGCATGTTCACATCTTCACGCCCCACATTTGCATCTTTGCATTGATTTTTTGTGTAATTACGCTGCGCAATTTGCCTGAAATGCATTTGGTCTGAACAAACTGTTTGTGTGTGTTGACAGAGCGTTGTGATGTCACGTGGATGAAAGAGGATGGACGATGGTGGATGACGGTGACCAGTTTATATAAGACAGGAGCAAAAGAGGTAAACACAACAGAAAGAGCCAGAGTCAGCTCAAGAGAAACTAAACAGAAATCTTGTGAAGGCTGTAAGAGAAGAGAGAGCGTCAGAAGGCTGAGTTTGTGTTGTGCCTGAAGGAGTAAACATCTGTGGGATCTGCTGCTGCGCTCACTGATACCTGCAGCGATAACTCTCTCTCCTCTTGTCTTTGTCTGTATCTCTCCACCTCACCTTTCATCCCTCCATTCCTGCACTCCTCCAGGCCAGGGCTGCAGCCTTTGATTTTACGTGTGTGTGTGTGTGTGTGTGTGTGTGTGTGTGTGTGTGCGTGCATGTGTGTGTGAGAGAGAGGCATTATAGCTGCTACTTTTCCCTCTACCTGTGGAAGGTGTGAGCTCTTACAAACACTGGCTGAAGGCAGCTTTATGTCAGGGTGTAATATTTTTATTTCATAAAACATCTTTGCTTTAAGATAGAGTTCTAAGAGTCTACAGCACAGACTGTAAAAAATAATGTCCTAACCACCGTGACGTCACCCACATAGCCTGCCCCCACATAGGCGTGGGACCATATGAAAAATTCATGTCACAATTATCCTGGCCAAAATAATTACGATCCATCATATTATCCCAATAATCAACGAAATATGCACATCACTTTACCTTATATTTTGTTTAGTTGTGACTTTTCTCTCGAAACAATACAACTTTTTTCTTGAAACATTCCGACTTTTTTTCTCTAAACATTACGCATTTTTTCTTGAAACAATACAAGTTTTTTCTCTGAACATTAAGACTTTTTTCTCAAAACATTCCGACTTTTTTCTCTGAATATTGTGACTTTTTTCTCGGAACATTACGACTTTTTCTCGGAACATTGAGACTTTTTCTCGGAACACTAAGACTTCTTTTTCTCTCAAAAAACAACTTCTTTCTCAAAACATTACGAATTTTTTTTTTCAAAACATTACAACTTTTTGCTCTAAAAAATATGACTTATTTTCTTGAAACATTATGACTTTATTCTCTGAACATTACAATTTTTTTCTCTGAACATTAACATTTTCCTCAAAACATTTCAACTGTTTTCTCGAAAAAATACTTTTTTTCTCAACACATTAAGACTTTTTTCCTCTGAACATTAGGATTTTTACAAATTTAAACAAATATTTGTATTGCATCACAGACAGGACACTGTAGTAAACTGCAGTCAATTTGTGAGGATATTCATGATTACCCTGATCATGGAAATTCACCAGGATCAACTTCTGTGAGTGTTTTTGTTGCGATAGAATCCATTATTGTCCCATCACTACCTCCACAGCAGGAGTTATCATAATGACTGGGTCAGCTGCTCATAATGAGCCTCGATGGGAAACACTGCTGACTCACAGCCTCTTCTTCTTCCTCCTCAAAAAAAAAATCCAAATCTGCAGACTTGGCCTGTTTGAGATTTGCTGGGTTGTCAATGAGAGGATTTTCCTTTTAACATAATATCTCTGTTCCCACAGAAGTCCAAGGCCTGCTGAAGCTGTTACAATGCAGAAATAATTCAGTTGTGCACAGGAGCACTGCCTGCTCCACATACGTGAGCTGACCAAACTAGAGGTCAGCGATTTTGAAAAAATATAACTGCTATTATTTTGACTGATATTACAATTGCAATATGATTTGCGATATTAGAAAGAATCTCTCATTTTTACAGAAGCCCTGAGAGGCCAGCAATATTTTTTTTTTTTTGCCAGAATCATTTCTCTATTCTTTTTTTCATCTGTGAAAACAGGTGAATTTTCTTTTTCAGGCTCAGTTAGAAAAAATAAAAAAATAAAAAGTATAGATTTTTTTTAGAAACTTAAAAAAAAAAGTTAATTTGTCATCTCTTTTCAGAGATTTCTCTGCTCCGATCACCGACAGCTGTCTGTGCTCAGCGCATCCACCGGCACTCTCTCTCTCTTCGCTCGACCACTCACTCACTACGCACACAATAAGCACTGAATTAATCCATATAGGAGCTTTAATGTAGCGGACGATAACCTGCCAGAACTTCCTGTAATTGGTCCGAAAGTCCGAACCATCCAAAAAATGCTTTCACACTAGAAGCGAACCGGACCATGGTCCAATTTGATTCAGGCCGAGACCACCTCTTTTGGTCAGACCAAGGTTCTGCTGTTTGGTCCGGGGGAGGTTTTCACATCTGTAATTTTTGTTTGGATCAAACTGAAAAGTCTGAAAGTCCGGACCAAACGAGGTAGGTGTGAAAGGACCCTTAAATGATTCCGGTCTGATTTTTTTGTGAGGATCTGTACTAACAACAATGTTTTCTTAAGTCTGTAGTATGATGTCTAGGCCGGGACATCTCTGCAGCACCACAATATTTCATTTAAAAATGGCATTTTGACACATATTTTGCCTTTAACAAATTAAAATTGTAGGCCGTATGGCGATTTTGATCAAATTCGGATTAATTGTTCAGCCCTAGACCAAACACACTGATGCTGATGACGGAGAAGGGTGGCTAAAAGCCATGTGAATGGAGTATAACTGCATACATGAAACACAATGTTGCTAAACTGAATTGAAATTAGTGGAGAATAATGATTTGAATCTTGGGCTGGACGCTGCAGCAGAGGATGATGGATGATTCTGGGAACAACTAAACCAAATCCAAACTGAATTCTGTACAACTCTGATGAGACCCGGGGGATAATTACACTCTTCCACACTTGCACCACATTTCAAAGACAGCAAAGAGCTATTTTTTCCTCAGGGTCTTCCTGGCTCACTGCTGATAACCCCCCCACTTAACCACACACACACACACACACACACACACACACACACACACACACGCACGCACGCACGCACACACACGTACGCACGCACACACACGTGCGCACACACACACACACACACACACACACCCCCACACACACACACACACACACACACAGCCTGGTTCTGGTGTGTGTATGGAGTCAAATGTATCAAAAAGTCCTCCAAACCATACGTCAATATGTGTCGTTTGTTCCTACTCTCTTACAGCGGGTTTTCACAGGGAGCTCTGCCTGCTGCCATTCGGTGCCCATGTTAAGTAGTTGTGTCATTTACATGGCACATGCCACGCCACGGAGGTCCACGAACGGCTCATGATCTGGAGCGATCATTTCGACATCTAGTCTATTTTTTCCGTGTGCTACGAGTAAATCTGACATGAAAAGACACTGATAATCTATTATAAAGCATTTAAAACAAATATTTTACATGATATAAATGATAATCTATTATAAACCATGTAAAACACATATTATACATGAGATAAATTATCTGAAGTGATCATCCCGTGTGTGCCAAGCCTTCTGAGTTTACATTCCTCTGATTTTTACCCCGACATGATGACATTTCATCCACTATATTTATTAGAAATAACAGAGTAGGCTACCTATCACTACTGTTTGTGTTGTGATTGTGCTTTTTAAATGGCGTTATTATCCACATATTTGTCCATTGTGTCTGTAGAGGGACAGTGCTCTCGGAGCAGCCAGACACACAAACATGCAGCCTGGCCACACACACACGCACGCACACATGCACATCAGCTCCACGTGTGGTTAGTAAAAGTGGAGAAATTAGCTTCTCATGAAAACGGCTCACCCAAGAATTTTCTGATTGTCGAGCTTCGTAGCAGTACCGTGCCTGGTGAAAATGCTCTGTAATACAATACTTCCATTTGTGGTTTTAAAGACGCCGCTAACATTGAAAAAACAGACGTTGTTTTGGTAGGTTTAGGTTTAGGCAGCAAAACAACTTGGTATGGTTAGAAAAAAGGTTGTGGTTTGGGTTAAAATCACTATATTTGTTACATTAAATCACTTCTACGCAACGCACGTGACACAGAACGTGACGTAGTTCTGGTTGTTACGTTAATTTAAAAATAACTCATAACTTATGCGACATGAACACCGATCTCCTGTGTGAAACTCCTGTGTAGGGCCCGACTGATGTGGGATTTATGAGACCAATACAATATTTTATTTGGGATATTTTTTTCACATTCCAATTCCAGTGTATTCTTAAGAATTAAAAGTGAATTGCTCTTTGAAAGGGTGTACTTGCGTTATGCTATTATATTATCATTATATCAAATAGGGATGCACCGATCCGATATTGATATCAAATATTGGACTGATACTGACTCAAATATCTGGATCTGGTATCGGTGACAATGGGGCCGATCTTTGTGGCAGACTGCTGCACGGCTGGGAGAAAAACAAACATGGCTGCAGTGTGGAAATATTTCTTCTGAAACATGTAAGAAACTAAATCTGCTGTTTTGTGTGAAAATAACAGAAGTCTTGGTGAGATATTCTGACAAGAACATAGATTTATGTCACTTTGATGGTAAAATGTGAAGTCTGATCGCTCGTTTCACCACAAATAGTGATGGATGTGTTGTGGATGCGAGGGGCATTCGGGTGTCATTAGAACGGTGGGAATTTGTAGTTTCTGGCCTCTTTGTGTGTGCTCTATTTAGATTCAAGATGTGTTCAGGTGTCTTTGAAATCGTGGGAATTTCTACTTTTTGGCGATTATTGCATGTCCATACAGAACAGAAACTTATTACGGATCTTTTGATCCCAACCTAGCCTTATATTTATGATGTATATAATTGTCTGACTTTATTGTTAAAAAGCTTTGTAATAAGACATATTTTAGACAACATACAGTTGGTTCAAAGATACTGAATGCTGAAGATCCCGTGTTTTAAAAAAATCTTCATCTTCTTTATGATCATGAAAAAGTGATTTTTCCTAACCACACCATGTGTTGCCCTCGGTACCGGGGCCGCTCGTTAAGTATCGGATCGGTACTCAGTATCGGTCGAAGCCCAGGGATCAGTATCAGAACTGAAAAAGTCAGATTGGTGCATCCCTACTTTATCATTCACTGAAAGTGCCATTGTTGACTTCCTGTCTTTATCCTGTCATGGTTCCCATACGAAGCCAAACTACCTCTCATGTAGGATGCGTTTGAGCACCGTGTAAGTAAGCATATTAGCATCATTGTTTTCAAAGTAAATCGTGGTGATGTTACTTCTCAGTAACCTGTTCATAGAGACTTTGTGGAGACAAAAAAATAAAGAGGATAGCTTGCCTGTATAAACATATCTGAACTACCAGCCTCAGGAGAGAGATGTTTCAGAGATGTTTTCATCGCAGTTGTCAACAGGTGTGATCCGTTGCCCAAACTGGAGAAGGATTATATCCAACCAATCACTTTGAGGCAGTATTTGGATTTCACCGCTAACTGATTGGAGCGACAAAGTTTGTAATTCAAACCGCAGTATGCCTGCGCAGCCACCCAACACCAAACTCCACAGTGTCTGTTGTATTTATTCATTCTCCCATTTTCATCAAGTGCTGTGTTATAACTGGCGGCCACTCTGAAAAGTAAAGACGGACAAATTGAAGCGGTTTTCATTTTGTCAGCTTGTCCAGAATGAGAAATTAGATCTGTTATTATTCAAATAAAACAGCAGTGGGAAACTTCAAACTCTTCAATTTGTGTTTCTCCCTGCAGACGAGACAGAAGCCAATCCAGCTGAGAAAAAAAAATCCCTGCAGTTCAGGAGGAAAGATGTTTTGCCAAATCAACATGAAGGAATTACAAGCGAGCCAAGTTGTTAGGGTTGTTGTGATTCGTAGCGAAAAGGTTCACCAGATATTTTAATTTGTGGTCAGTATTCGCTCAGCATGATTATTGCGGTCACACTTTGACTTTACAATTGACCCTCATAACTCATAACAAGGAATACATTTGTTAAATCAAATTAGGGGCAGTTTCATTTAGGACGAAAGGGTAACAAATGCAAGCTACTATGGAGTGTTTACATTAGATTAAACGTTGGTTTTGCTTTACACTTACAGTATGCCAGTTGGCTGTTCGCTGAGCCTGCAGCCTTTAGTTACAGTTTCTGCTTTCTGCCAGAGTTCTGCTCTTTGCACTTGCAGTTTATGATGAAAAGGAGTGGTGGATTTACCACTCGAAAATCTTGAAACAATGGGTCCCTAATGACAGACATTGACAAAAGCAGGTTTTTCCATTTCTAGTCTCCAACCATTTATTCTGCTGGAAAATAGGACAACTGCTGCTGGAATATTGTATCTGTTGCAGCTAATCTGGATAAAGCCTTACTTCCTGTCTCTGTGCAGTTTTTGCTGAGACAGGAAGTCAACAGTGACAACAACCAACAAGTTATCAACATACACGCTGAAAATTACACGTTTTGAAGATTTGGGTGGTGTAATAAGGCAGGCCTGCTCTGATCTTTCAGTGAATGATTGTAAGGATCTGCAAAGATTATGTTTACAACATTTTACTGGAGGTGTTACACCAAAACAGGTTCCCTCCCGACACTATTTTGCAGATGCACCGTTGGGGTGTGGCTCCACTCAGGATGATTGTGATTGGTTTAAAGAAATACAACCAGGCCAGAGAGTTTTTTCACTATCCAGGAGTGAAATCAGACTGAATCCAGGCCTCTGGCCACACAAGACTAGCTATCTGAAATTAAGCTAACGCTCCATGGGTCAAAATGCTGTCTCTAACTTGTTTTATAATAGTAATCCCATTAAAGGCTCTTAAATGTGTTTGATGGATACATGATATGCAAAAGACTGAAACTTAGACAAGCAAGACTGAATTTTGACATCATTTTTGTTTGCATTTAGAAACATCACATTTCAGATTTAACTTTACTGTCCCCAAATCCAATACAGAGCAGGACAGAGCTAACGTTAGCTTTAACTCTAACAGGTTATTGTATCATCCAGGAACATCTGCTACACAGTAAATGTGCTGTAAATGGACCTTTTCTTAATGTAACCTGTGACTGCACAGAATAATGCAGTTTGCTAATGATATGCTAACTCATGGTGGAAGTAACTTTAGGTGTAATCTCTATAAACAGAATCTGTAAGAAACAGGATTTTGGTATCAGAAGCATTGTGGTTTCCGTTTGTAGTCTGAGTAGTATTGACCTAGACTCAGTCCTCAGTCTCTAGACGCTTCTCTCAACTACAGACTGAGGACAGTCTCCCAGCTTTCGTTACTAAAACTGGGTGGCAACAATTAGAGAGTTGAAAAAAACCCTGCATTGTAGAACCAATCCAAAGTCTTTACGGCGGTCCTTCATATCCGGAGTGGTGACGTGCGGAAGTTGTGTTGTTGAGTTTGTCGCATTTGTGGCGAAACATATTCCTTGCTTAGAAACAAACATAATCTTTTATTACGACATGATTCATGTACATTCTATACATCTGCTTTGGAGGACGTTACAGGACGGACCATTTCCGGTAAGGCGTGTCCTTTGCCAAAATGTAAGGGGCGTTACTTTGTTACCGGCCGTTCTTGCCCGCGTCCAAGTAACTACCTTTCATTAGAAGTCCCCAGATGATCGGTAGGCAGAGATCTCCAGTTGTCTGGTATGGCGAGACTTGTTTTGACCAATCACGTTTGAGGGGACTTTGGTTGCATGCATGTAAACAGTCTGTGAGGCAGAACATATTGGCCGAAATTACATCTCAGAACCCATCAGCTATCATCTGATGGGGATTTAGCTTTTTATAAGCTTTTTTAAATGTTTCTGCTCATAGAGATTAGCCTCTCAACTCCATTCTTGCGACTGCAGTTGCTAATCAGACTGTAAACAATGACCGGCGCTCGAAGAGCCAGATATCCGCTGGCTACACCGGAACCCCCGAAATATTGGCCGTTGCTCCCAGAGGCTAAATTGCCGTCAGACGATAGCCGATGAGATTGCTTTGGATCAGATTACAACTGTAGGTAGTTAGCTGGACATGCTAACATTTGCATCTTATGTTAGAGCAGACAAACACACTGTGAATCCATTCCTTACACTTTTGTAAGTTGTGTCTCTGGTTTTGGAAAGGCTAAAAAAAGACTCCACATCTTGCACTCCATGCACACTGCTACAGCATGTGGAGAAAGTGTGTCAGGCCTGCCATGCCTGGTTACGGTTGATTGGGCAATCGTTTGGCGGATGGGTTTAGAGAGCAGTAAATCGTCTCTTCTGCATCGCTCCGAGTAACACAGATATGGGGGTTTGTTTTCTTACATCCAAGAGTTGTTGCTCCTCCTGTCTTACACAGTAGAGAAACAACTTCCACAGATCTGAAAATCCCCTGCACTCCATCACAGTAATGACGAGGCCTTTATTTGGCTTTGTCAAAGTTTCTGTTTTACCGTTATTTCATTTAGCCTTCGTTGAGTGTTTTGATATGAGTGTGTGCATTATGTTACGCTCTGCTTACAGCCAATCACCCGCAGGAAGAAAGGGAAGTCTCTGCCAGGAAATAATCCCTCACAACATGACATCTTGCAGCCTGGACTGTCACATCCACTTCTGCTCAGGGATTCTTTGTTGCCTTCAGTAATATTTTATAACGAAGGGAAAATCAGAAGATTTACATAAAAACAAGTGGGGAATTCTAACAAAGCAAGAGCAAATCAGACATAAATCTAAATGGCACCTCTTTCCATTACATAGAAAGCTTGACGTATTTGTTTTCTTTCTTTTTGTTCAATGATATGACTGAGGCGGACATTTTTACATAAACATATTTATTGTTTATGGTGAATTAAAGAAAAAAAAGCATTTACACTTTGTGAAAGTACAAAAGACACTGGACCGAATGCAAAACAGCCTATATTCATCACACTGTTTATAGCTACACATCACAACATTTTGCATTTCACTCTATAGAATAATGGCACTTATTTGTTTTCTGAAGTTGCTTTTTTAATGCTGAAAAAGGAATCCTGTATTGCAACCTTTTTTTCATAAGGGACCCCTTTTTCTATCATCAACTAAACTGATGACCCCTAATAAGTGACATATTTTATGGATATTTCATATTATATCCAATGCATAACAATAACAGCTAATAAACTGTACAATTAACCCAAATAGTGAACACAATAATTGCAGGAAATGTGTATAAAACGAGCTATTTGGATGCATTTTGAGCAGATTATCCAGAGTTTTTTTTACAATTCTCTGTTTGTGTTATATACTTCTTTGAATTTTTAAGTCATACATTAATAGGTTTTTTTTATTTGTCAAATTCAGTGTTTTCTTCTTCCTGACACTTGGCCGTTGTTGTATTAGCACTTGTTGTTTTAACTGCGTACTTTTCTAATGCTGGACGAGGCTGTTTAGCAGAGAGAAGGCTTTGTGACTATACATTTATAATAATCCAAACTTTAAAAATAACAATTTCATTTAGTTTTCGTCACTGAAATGAATAAAATGCTGAGACATAGGCCAACTGTATATATTTTTTTAAAAGTTGGCTTACACCCCTTAAAACCAAGAAGGCCTCGTGACCCCCCGTGAAGCTTTGGGGACCCCTAGTGGGGGTCGAGACCCCCAGGTTGGGAACCAATGCTGTATTGGATTCCTTTTTCACATTAAATAAGTGTTTCCATTGTTAACCCTTTTTTCGGCATGACGGTCAGTGTATCTTTTGGTCATTACATTTTCTTTTTATAAACGGGTGTTAAAAAAACAAAAACAGGTGGCTATTTGATTTTCATTTTAAAATATAAAAATTCTAATTAAAAATACAAGCCATTTTTTCTTTTTCATGGCCAAAAAGGGATGAGCAAAATTTTTAAAATGGTTCATTTTCAAAACAAACAAAGACACGTTTGGTTTTTTTTTCGGTACAATCGTCACAGGCAGAAACCAGAAACAAAAAACACAAATTCAGCTCAATTTCTTGTTTTCTATTCTGACAAAAAAACAATTTACCTCTCAACGTTTTGATTTCATTGGTGTGTGGTAGTTTTTGGTTTCTGCCTGTGACAATTGTACCGAAAATTTTTTCGTTTCTGTTTTCTGGTGATTTTATTTTTTGTTATACAAAATAGAAAATGAAAAACAAACCATTTTTTTAAATTTTGCTCATCCCTTTTTGACCATGAAAAAGAAAAATGCCTTGAATTTTTGTATTTTAAAATGAAAATCAAATAACCACTCTT